>CAJHQP010008199.1:0-28244 GCA_905132765.1 Moricandia arvensis
TCCTCATCTTCATCATCATCATCATCATCATCATCATCATCATCATCATCATAACATAAAAGTCGCTTATCTCCGAGAACCAGCGTCCTCCTTAACCTCGACTGGTTGCATCAGCATCCGACGTGGCTACTGTAATGGCCACGTGCTACAAAACCCCCAGGTATTCGTATCCTTGTATACATTTTTCAAAGTCGTTGATCAAATCTTTCAAATATAACTTTTTAAGTTTTATAAATAAAAGAAAAATGATTAGTAACTTTTTTATTATAATTTTTTTAATATTTTTATTTTTTAAAAAATTTTAAATTTCACCTCAAAACTTTAAACCTTAAGGGTAGATTAATTAATCCAAAGAATACAAATATATATTTATATTTTTTTAATAAAATTTATTTTAGTCATGTTTTTTTCTATTTTGATGATATTTTTTCAGAGATTAAGATCAAAATAGACTTAGAAAAATTTTGTACAAAAATAACACTAAAATAAATGATTAAAATAGACTTTATTAAATGATGTAAATATATATTTATACTCTTTAGGTTAATTATTCTAAATTTAGGGTTTAAAGTCATGAAGTTGAGTTTTAGAGACGAAGTTTATAATTAAAAACTAAAAAATATTTAAATTTTCACAGATCATTTATTTCTTAAATTTATTTTTGTGACAAAATTTCAAAAATGTCTGTTTAAGAGATTTTAATTTTTTATATCTATTTTGGGATATTTCACTATATTTAAACACTTGATGATTAAAAAATATTTATCTGATTAATTTTTTTTATCTGACTAACAATAAAAAAAAAGAATTTATAAAAATCAAAATCAAAATCCATATCACACAACGCCTCACCGTTCTTTCTTTTTCTCTTCTCATCGTCTCCGTTGAACAACACCACACAATACAGGAAGAAAACGGAGACCCAGATTAATTCTCTTCTATGGCGAAACTATCTCAGATTTGAAAATTCCCGATCATTAGGAAAGAGACTGAGCGGTGGTGATTTGTTATATATAGAGAGATAAACTCAACGGAAAATGGCGACGCCGTTACCGGATTTCGAGGCGGCGTCTTCATCAGCCACGGTCCTTACGAGCTCCTTACCTTCTTCATCATCTTCGTCTTCTTCTCGTCAACCTGTGGTGAATTCCTTCTCGGATGACGCGGAAGAGCTTTCTCCGATCCTGTTTTTCCTCTTCTTCCACAAAGCTGTCTGCAGCGAGCTCGAATCGCTTCATAAGTTGGCGTTGGAGTTCGCGACGGGACACCACGTCGATCTCCGCCTGCTTCGTGAACGTTACCGGTTCCTTAGATCGATCTATAAACATCACTGCAATGCTGAGGACGAGGTAATGCGAGAAGATGGCTTGTTACTAAATGATTGAATGTAGCTTTGTTTGATCGTTTTTCTTGATTCCATGAGTGCTTTGGAGATATGAAATGTATTATGAGGTTGTGAATCTGTGGATGTAGGTAATCTTTTCAGCTCTTGACATACGCGTGAAGAACGTAGCGCAGACGTATTCTCTTGAACACAAGGGTGAGAGCACCCTCTTCGATCATCTCTTTGAGCTGCTAAATCCTGCTACAGAGATTGATGAAAGTTATCGAAGGGAGTTGGCGAGCAGTACTGGAGCACTTCAGACATCTGTTAGCCAGCACTTGGCGAAAGAACAGAAACAGGTATTTATGTTAACACAGAGCATGTATTTAGGATAAAGCATTGGCCTTTATTAAAAATTTGTGTTTTTGTTTGCTTTTCCTACAGGTGTTCCCGTTACTTATTGAGAAGTTTAAGCATGAGGAGCAAGCTTATATAGTCTGGCGGTTTCTCTGCAGCATTCCTGTGAATATGCTTGCTGTGTTTCTTCCATGGCTCTCTTCCTCCATTTCAATTGATGAAAGCAAGGAGATGCAGACGTGTTTAAGCAAGATAATTCCAGATGAGAAGCTCCTTCAGCAGGTAAGTTTTTGAATTAAGATCAGACTTTAAAGTTGAATGAGTTTGGAGTCGTTGTTTGATGTTTTTCCTTCTTTGAAGGTTATTTTCACCTGGTTGGGAAGGAAAAGCGATACTGCGGCTTCGTGTTGCATAGAAGATTCTCTGTTCCAGTGCTGTATAGATTCTTCTAGCAGCATGCTTCCTTGCAAAAATAGTAGAGCACAGTGTGCATGTGAGGGATCCAAAGTCGGGAAGAGAAAGTACCAAGAACTTGCCAATCCTGATTCTTTTGATGCACAGATGCACCCAATTGATGAGATAAAGCTTTGGCACAAGTCAATCAACAAGGAGATGAAAGAGATAGCCGATGAGGCTAGGAAGATTCAGCTGTCCGGAGATTTTTCAGATTTATCTGCATTTGATGAACGCTTGCAATATATTGCTGAAGTATGCATCTTCCACAGGTATTTGGTGCATCCTTTTATATACATTGAAAACCGAATAACTTCAACTTTTCATGTGGATGGTGTTCATCTTTCCTCTTCTCATGTTTGAGCAAGTTTGTGCATGAGATTGTTATCATTATATGGGTTTGTCTCAGATTTTCATATCGACATATTTTTTTTATTGTGACTGAGATTTCAATGTCATTGATCTATTTCTTAGATGATAACTATTTTGTTGTTGCAGTCTTGCAGAGGACAAGATCATATTTCCAGCAGTAGATGGGGAGTTTTCATTTTCCGAGGAGCACGATGAAGAAGAAAACCAGTTTAACGAGTTTCGATGCTTAATTGAAAATATCAAGAGTGCTGGAGCATCTTCTACTTCCGCTGCTGAATTCTACGCCAAGCTGTGCTCACATGCTGATCAAATTATGGAAACTATTCAAAGACACTTCCACAACGAGGAAATTCAGGTGAAAATTTGCTTTAAGTGTTGTGACCTGTGCTTTTATAAAAAAAGTGGAAGTATGAAAGTTCGGCATAAGATCATTTGATATCATAGGGTATGAAGATCCAAGATGCCAGTTTAGGATGTCTGCTAACGTCATAATGTTTGCAGGTGCTACCGCTTGCACGAAAGAATTTCACCTTTAAACGTCAACAAGAACTTCTCTACCAAAGCCTGTGTATAATGCCCTTGAGATTAATTGAACGTGTTTTGCAATGGCTGGCGGCATCTTTAACAGAAGATGAAGCTAAGAATTTTCTGAAGAACTTGCAAGCTGGAGGTACAATCTATGTTTTCATTTTCTATGGACAATTAACCTTTATAGAAAATTATTAGCTACTCACAATTTTTCATAAATTACATGGTTTCGTTGTCGCCTCAGCACCTAAATCGGATGCTGCTCTCGTTACTCTTTTCTCTGGGTGGGCATGCAAGGACGCAAAGCCGGAGAATGCGTGTCTCGTAACGGGAATGCTTTATGCCCTGTTAAAACATTAAACAATACTGAAGAAGTCTACCTTCAGTCATGTAATGCTTGTGTGTCTATGCCATGCTCGAGTAGGAGTATAGAATCGTGTTGCCAGCATCGTGATAAAAGGCCAGCCAAGCAAACTGGTGTATCGTCTTGTGAAAAGAATGTCACCCCTCACTCGTCAGAAGGCGCAAATGGGTGTAAGCCATCTGGAAATGGTAGGTCATGCTGTGTTCCGGATCTTGGTGTTAACAGTGATTGTCTGGGACTTGGTTCTCTTCCAGCAGCTAAAGTTGTGAGATCTTCTTCGCTAAACTCTGCTGCACCTGCACCTGCTCTTAACTCCAGCCTCTTTGTTTGGGAAATGGATAGCAACAGCTTTGGTACTGGAATGCTGAGCGGCCGGTTGCTACAATATTCAAGTTTCACAAGGCCATAAGCAAAGATCTGGAGTTTCTTGATGTTGAATCTGGAAAGCTCATTGATTGCGATGAAACGTTCATTCGCCAATTTATCGGTCGGTTTCACCTACTCTGGGGTTATTATAAAGCTCATAGTAATGCCGAAGATGATATTCTATTTCCAGCTTTGGAATCGAAGGAGGCGCTTCACAATGTCAGTCACTCTTACACGCTCGACCATAAACAGGAGGAGAAGCTGTTTGGAGATATTTACACTGTTCTGACGGAACTCTCAGTGCTTCATGAGAAGTTACAGAGTAATTCTATGAATGGAGACGTAACTCAAACTGACACTGTTCATACTGATATTGATAGCGGTGACTGCAAGAAGAAGTACAACGAACTGGCTACAAAGCTACAAGGGATGTGCAAATCCATTAAGATCACGTTGGATCAGCATATTTTCTTGGAGGAACTGGAGCTTTGGCCTCTATTTGACGAACATTTCTCCATTCAAGAGCAAGACAAGATTGTGGGTCGTATAATCGGGACAACAGGTGCTGAAGTTCTTCAGTCTATGTTACCATGGGTGACGTCTGCCCTTTCTGAAGATGAGCAAAATAGAATGATGGATACCTGGAAGCAGGCAACCAAGAACACAATGTTTGATGAATGGCTCAATGAATGCTGGAAAGGATCACCCGACTCATCCTCGATGGAAACATCCAAACATAGTCCACAGAGAGGTAAAGCAATTGCCTAACTAGTTTCACCAACTTGATATCTTGCTTGTTTTATGTAGAACTTGGATGTTTTTGCTATCGACTTCTTAATTCATACTTTGGCTGTTTACTGTATTTCTTTGGTAAGTTTGTTTTGCTTATGTCAAGTTTGATATTCATATAGATAATGATCATCAAGAAATCGTGGACCAAACTGGTCAACTTTTTAAGCCGGGGTGGAAAGATATTTTCCGCATGAATCAGAACGAACTAGAGGCTGAGATCAGGAAGGTTTATCAGGATACAACACTTGATCCAAGGAGAAAAGATTATCTAGTACAAAATTGGAGAACCAGGTCAGATTTCTTTCACTAATTCCATGCATGGATCCTTTATTCAACATTTTCATGCATACCTGACTTTAACTTAATAGCCCAAATCGAGAACTTTCCCCTGTATTAGCTGAAAAAAACTTACAAAATGGACGAGTATTCGAGGGTGCTCCTCTCCTTCCCAGTTTTCCAGTCCGAAATGAATCCGTGTATCTATTGATATATGTATTTGTGTCATTGATTGAACACAATAGGAGACCTATAATCTCATTCACATCTCCCTCATACCTGGATCCTTTTTTCTAGAATAACATTCATTTTGAATATCGCTTATTGGTGCTTGTATCAGTCGATGGATAGCGGCTCAGCAAAAGTTGCCCAAGGAAACAGAAACTGCATTGAATGGTGATGTTGCACTTGGATGTTCCCCTCTTTTCGAGATCCCGAGAAGCAGATATATGGATGCGAGCATTACAAGCGTAACTGCAAGCTTCGGGCTGTATGTTGTGATCAGTTGTTCACTTGTAGGTTTTGCCATGACAAAGTAAGCGACCACTCCATGGACAGGTAAGATCTTAAGCCAATTTCCCCTGCTTAAATTGAAACTCTCTCTTAGCTTCTCTTTCTCAGTGATATGATTTATATTTGGAACACATTACAGAAAATTGGTGACGGAAATGCTTTGTATGCGGTGCCTCAAGGTGCAACCTGTTGGCCCCATTTGCACAACGCCTTCATGCGATGGATTCCCAATGGCGAAGCACTATTGTAGTATATGCAAACTTTTCGATGATGAAAGGTAAGCAAAATCCAACAGTTTGATGCATGAAATAATGAATTGCGACATTGGGGTTTGTCAGTAATCAACTTGAGAAGCTATTTAAACCTCGAGAAACTATCATCTTCCTTCAGGGCTATTTACCACTGTCCATTCTGCAACCTATGCCGGGTCGGTGAGGGACTGGGAATCGATTATTTCCATTGCATGACATGTAACTGTTGCCTTGGGATGAAGTTAGTAAACCACAAGTGTCTGGAGAAAAGCCTTGAGACAAATTGCCCCATTTGCTGCGAGTTTCTTTTCACATCAAGTGAAACAGTCAGAGCCTTACCATGTGGTCACTACATGCACTCAGCTTGCTTCCAGGTTTGCAAATCTCTCTTTATTCCTCATTAAACTTGAGTTTACCTTTCATCGCATTTAAAATCAAAACACTTTCTTTCAGGCTTACACTTGCAGCCACTACACATGTCCAATCTGTGGAAAAACACTAGGAGATATGGGGGTAAGACAATCCCATGTCCCCCTCAGAGCGAGTGTAATCTGCAAATCACATCATTTCACTTAACGATTACCTTCTTCGTTTCTTTCACGAACTCCACAGGTTTATTTCGGTATGCTCGATGCACTGTTAGCTGCAGAAGAACTTCCAGAAGAATACAAAGATCGCTGTCAGGTGAGAAACACACTAAAACTGCTGTTTCTGTTTAATACATTTGATGACACACACTCTCACGCACACACATGTTTCAGGACATTCTATGTAATGACTGTCAACGGAAAGGAACGACACGGTTCCATTGGCTGTACCATAAATGTGGTACATGTGGTTCTTATAACACCCGTGTGATCAGATCCGAAACAACCGTCCCAGACTGCTCAACCTCATCCTGAAAAAGCAAATGTTAGAGGTTTTTTCACCTTTTTGTTGGTTTCACTTTCTGTTCCGCACAACAAATGTCTTTTGAAGATCCATTGATACAATTTTTATTTGTATAGTCTCTGAGATATTTTGAAGAGTCATGTTAGTTAGGTTACCACCATACATTTTGGCTTTTCTTTAAATAGTTACAATTTTTTTTAATGTAAAAACGACTTTATTTTCCCCTTTGTTATCCCTGCTTATCTATTACTTACTACGTAAATTTCCATGGGGGTGACATTTTCTCAGAGCTTGTTAAAGAGTTGTGGGGGGACGATACGTATATATGCTTGGACTGTTCGTGTTTCTGAGCGTCTACTAACCCACAATTTAAAACATCTACTTCACTCGACCCCATCTGATAAAAGAAAACCTAGTTAAACAAAGTTGGATCGAATTCTAGGAGGACCATGTCCTGACCTTTGTTGATAAACCAAAACTTGGCAAACCTGACATCTAAGCAATGTATCACATGAACGCTTGGAGCCCTATTGACCGAGTATTGATGATGCGACACCCCATTGACCAAAGCTTGATGATACAACCTCTGATTGCGTCTTAATTTGTAACAAAGAGAAAAAGCAGCGAGAGTGCAAAACAATATAGTCCATGTTTCCTTTAAAAATATATATAAAATTTAATTATTTGAAGATAAAAGTGTAATTCTCTAATGTTAGCAAACGATGGTGTACAACGTTACAATCTCCTCTCTAACTTTCTTCTCTCTCTCCGAATAGTTCGAACAGAAGAATAAAAAGGTTAACTTGATGAGCAGAGCATAAATACAACAACGAAAAAAAAACCGAAACTTTGAAGTTGCTCCAAAGGATAGCTCACCAAAAATTGTAAAGAGAAATAAAAAGAAAGAAACTTCTTCACGTCACAGAGAGACCCCAATTCACACTTTCTTCAATTCCCTCCTCCGGAGAGATCAAAGCGCCTCCATAACTTCACCTTACCTTACCTCCGATGGGGTCACCAGCGATTCCTCAAATGCGTCAAGCTCCCTTCCTCTTCTTCTCCCATCACGCCGCTCATATATCTCCACCAAAGGTCTCGCCTTTAGCAAACCAAGGAGGAGGCGATGATGATGGCGTCGCTGCAGCTCGGCCGTGGAATCTGAGGACGAGGAGAGCTGCTTGTAACGAACCTGGAGATGAGCCCACGAGGATCACATGCGTCAAGAGATGTAATAATAACGAAGGAGTTCATGGTGATGGAAAACTGAAGTTGTCTGTTTCTTTGTTGAGAGAAGAGATCGAAGATGATTTCACTGCCTTCGTTGGGAAAAAACCACCTCGGAGACCAAAGAAGAGACCAAGACTTGTTCAGAAACAAATCAATGTAAAAAACCTCCTCTCTTTGTCTCCCTCTATAACACAATTTAATGTGTACTTGTTGCAGAATCTTTTTCCTGGATTATGACGTCCCTGAGTCTCTGGAAACATGATGAAAAAAGGTGTGATACCTCTTGGTTTCTTCAATTTAGAGTCCATGACATTCCTCTTGGTTGTTTCAACTTTGTCTTCTACTCTTTTTTGAATCTTGTAAAAAGGAAGAACAGATGTAGCAATGAAACCATTTTACTGGGGTTTTGTCATTACCAAAGCTAATTGTAATCTCTCCAATGGCAATGGCATCTCCAGCTGTATTATGTTTGTTATCAATAGTGCAACTTTCTTTCTCTATTATGTATTCTTGTTGCCTACTATTAGCAGCTCAGGAGTAACTTAAATTGGTATATCTTGCCAAAATTATATCAAAGAGAGGGAAGTCTACTAATTTGGCTCTGATTGATGGAGGAATCTTGTCGGTGATGTCTCTCAAGGCTGGTCCCTGCATTACTTTTATGTTCTAGCAACAGATGAAACAGGAGGAAGGAAGCGCGGCGGATCCTTTCTCAGGTTGTTGGCACACTAGTCATGAATGAAGCTCCAATTCTATCCATTGATAGATAAGAGAATCTTTCTGTTATCATCTTACGTCAGAGACTGAGAGATATGGGTGACAAATAAGAAAGGAAAAAGAGCAATGCAGTGACCTGGAGCAAGGTCTTAGCATTGAAGGGTTGAGCTATGATTTTCAAATGTTTCTTGCTCGACAAGGAGAAGAAAATTGTCTTGTGTTGTGAGAGAGAGAGGAAATTCATGAGACAAGATATACATTGTTGTTGGAGGATAACAAAAGTGGACTTGGAGTAAGATACAATGGCTAGCTACTCTTAGTTATGTTCCAAGGAAGGATCTAAATCTAAGAAAAGCAAGTTCAGATAAGAATCAACATGTTGAGTTCAATGTAACAGGATATATACCATCCCTGTCATCATAGTATTCTATCTTATCTTTTGCTTTTTGGCTATTTTTGAATCTTGGTTCCATTTAACCTACAACTTTTTATCTTCTTATCCAAGTTCTATTTCTTTTTATTAAGATGATCTTCATCATTTACCATCAAAATCATTGAACTTCATATTCTTCAAGGTGCGAATCTTCCTTGGGTGGATTCTGTAAAAGGTTTTATCTATACTGTTTCATTTAATCGGAAGAAGACGCACTTGAGAGAATTGCAGGGTGTAGGAGGTAAGGTAACCCTCGAGGTTGACGACGGACGATTTTTTCTTAAGGGGATAAAGTTTACAACAACTAATTGTTAATAGACACGTGGAAGGACAGGATCACTTCATATATGATAAAAGTCATTTGATTAATCCAAACCGTTTAAATCTGCTGACGTGGATTAAAAACACGTGTTTCATCACGTGTTTCGCGTGTCTTAACGACACCACCACCAAGGCGGAGAACAATTCGGGAAAGCCTTTTTCTTACCGTCATCCGCCGCTCTCTCTCTCCTCTCTTCGTTGCGTGTTTTCTTCATGTTTTAGATAAACCCTAGATCAAGGCAGAATCTCAGAATCTAGAGAGCCCTTTTCTCTAAGAATCAAGATTTAAAAAAGCCCTAATAATTGATCGATCATTCGAGAACGAAGAATCTGTAAATCTTTATTGCAGAGGAAACACTCTTAGGTTTCGAAAAGCTTAAGATCTGAGGTGGGTTCGCTGAGATCATCTGTTCTATTGCTCTTCTTGAAATAAAAAGAACAACTTTTTTGAGGACTAGCCTAATTTCTTGAGTAATTTATGTTGATTGTTTCAGACAGAACAAGGTAAGGCCGAGTTCTATGCTAATGTCGGGCAAAACCCTGAATATGTTGGAAGGTTTGGTTAAAGATTCTTCTTTCAAATGGTTGCTTGGGAAACAAAGCTCCTTTGATGAAGATATCGAGGAGCTGGGAAGATCCCCATCTGCTGGCACCAATTGGATTCCTGAGCTCTCTCCTGTGGCTAATGTGGTCGTCCGCAGATGTTCAAAGTACGTTTCCTTCATCTCTGTTTTTTCAACATGGCTGTCTTGTATGAGTAATGTAGATAGGCTTCCATCAAGATAAGCTAGTTCTGTGTGTATGTGTAGCTTGTGAAGGAATGAGTTTAGTACCCATTTAGATAGCCGGAACGCGTTATAGACATACCTCAGTGCAAGTGTTTATATGACTGTGGTTTTGGACTATATGTGCTATTGATGCAGAATACTCGGTGTTTCTGCGAATGACCTTCGAGATAGTTTCAAACAAGAGGCGTCTGAATCTCTGAAGCAGCCCTCTCTATTTGCAAGGAACTTTCTAGAGTACTGTTGTTTCAGAGCACTTTCACTGTCTGTGGGAGTAACAGGTCATCTAGCTGATAAAAAGTTTCGGCGTTTAACCTTTAACATGATGGTTGTTTGGGAAGTTCCAGCTGTTGCTAGCCAGCCTTTGCTCAGTGTAAGCCTCCTTTCTTCTACAATCATTACAACAATTCCCTTCTTTATCATCTTTTTTTTTCCTTTAAAATAGGTAGAAGAAGATGCAACAGTGAGTCTAGAAGCCTTCTCACGGATAGCACCAGCAGTTCCTATAATAGCTGATGTGATCATTTGTGAAAATCTGTTTGCAATGCTTACTTCATCAACGGGTGGTCGACTCCAGTTCTCTGTTTACGACAAGTATTTATGTGGACTTGAGAGGTAACGTCTCTCTCCTTACAGGCCTAACTCTTTTTCTTGCAACCACTGTGTAGACATTTTTTGTGTGTCTTTGTTTATAGAGCAATAAAGAAGATGAGAACTCAGTCTGAATCATCTCTGCTTTCTGGTGTTCGATCAAAAAGAGAGAAGATTTTGGAAATAGACGGGACAGTTACTACACAACCAGTTTTAGAACATGTTGGAATGTCAACATGGCCAGGTATTATTGTCTTCAGTTTCTCTGTGGTCACAGCCTTGGCATGTGTATGTTACCTGCTCACTTTCGCTATTATACTATTCAGGTCGCTTGATTCTAACGGACCATTCACTATATTTTGAGGCGTTAAAGGTCGTCTCTTATGACAAACCAAAGCGATATAGCTTATCCGAAGATCTAAAGCAAATAGTCAAACCCGAGTTAACCGGTCCTTGGGGCACTCGGCTTTTCGACAAGGCTGTTTCTTACAAGTCTATATCTCTGTAAGGCCATTGTACAAACTGTAAAATGCTCTGTTTGTGGATGACCAATTAACAGCTTCTATTGACTCTCTTTTCTAGATCAGAACCAGTGGTTATGGAGTTCCCGGAGCTAAAAGGCCACACACGCCGGGATTACTGGCTAGCTATTATACGAGAAGTGTTATACGTTCACAGATACATAAACAAGTACAAGATCACGGATTTGGCAAGAGATGAAGCACTCTCAAAGGCTGTACTTGGCATCATACGTGTGCAAGCTATCCAAGAACTCAGTTTGACAAATTCCATGTGTTACGAAAATCTTCTACCATTCAATCTCTGTGACCAGCTTCCTGGTGGAGATCTGATTCTTGAGACGCTTGCAGAGATGTCTACTTCAAGAGAGCTCCATCGATCAAATAGATCCAAAGATACAGGTTTACACTACTTCTTATCAAATTATTTAAAACCTGATGGTATTTTTGGTAGTAACCAGGAGTGGTATTTATTAAGCAGGGACATTGCAATCCTCAGCTTCAGATATGGTTTCACAGCTGGGTTCTGTGTTTGGAGGGTCGAGTCCAAGGAGCAGAACGAGTGAGAAGACGAGTAGTCTTGTGGTAGGTGAAGTAGTGGTTGGAGATGTGAATCCATTAGAGAGAGCAGTGAAGCAGTCGCGTAAGAACTATGAGAAGGTAGTGCTTGCACAAGAGACGGTTAATGGAGTTAAGATGGATGGCATTGACACCAACTTAGCCGTCATGAAGGTAAAAATCAAACAAGCTGACAACAGGGTTTGAAAATGTGTCATGTGGGATAGTTCATTAAGTGGCTGGGCGTCTAGACCAATTTTTGAGTGCCTATAAATCGTTTTGAAAGTCTTTTCATTTAGTTCCGATTTGCTGATTAGCGCACCGCCTAGACTGATTTTTAGAATACTGGCTTTTATAAACACCAAAATGTGTTTTCCTTTTCTTTTGCAGGAACTGATGCTTCCAGTAATGGAAACCTGGAACGTGGTTTTGTCTCTGTTGTATTGGGACGATCCTATGAAGTCTACTGTTTTCTGTCTCTTCTCAAGTTTAATAATCTGGAAGGGATGGCTTGTTTACGTCTTTGCTCTTGCATCGCTCTTCTCCGCAGTCTTCATGGTTCTCACAAGATGTTTCAGCAGAGGAAAGCTCATGGTCGAGCTGAAAGTAACCGCTCCACCACCTATGAGCACGATGGAACAGCTGTTAGCTGTCCAGAACGGGATCTCAGAGCTCGAACAGAACATTCAAGACGGAAACATCATTCTCCTCAAGTTCCGAGCCTTACTATTCTCACTTTTCCCTCAGGTTTGTCTACCTTCTTAATCTCAACATACACTGTCATCACACCCCTGTGTCTTAAAATTTGAGACTGCTATTTTAGGCTAGCGAGAAGTTTGCAGTTGCTATGGTGGTTGCAGCTACGATGCTGGCCTTAGTTCCAGGACGGTACTTGCTTCTGGTGGTGTTTGTGGAGCTTTTCACAAGATACTCACCGCCACGAAGAGCAAGCACGGAGCGGCTGATTAGGCGGTTGAGAGAGTGGTGGTTTAGTATACCAGCAGCTCCTGTGATTCTCCAACATGATGATAAGAACGAAACCAAGAAGAAAAAATGAGTATGGGATGTTTGGTTTTTTTATAGTTGCACAGTATGTACATACTTATGTTCTATATTTTCTGCATATATGTATATGTATGCATGTAATTTTTTTTCGTGCTTTTGTGTGTTATGAGTCAATAACGTGAGTTAAATCTTGAAATTAATAAAAGTATTCACAAATTCTTACCTTTTTAGCGGCTTCAAATTCTTACATTGGTTTGTTTTATATCTGCCGGGAAAAAAAAAAGAATTTTGTTCACGTTTTTCAACTTCTTTTTCCGTTTTTTTTTTCACTCTCCAGTGGCGAGGACAATTTAGAAAACGTAGAATCAAATATTAAGTTATCAAAAATAAAATGAAATTAAAAGATAGGCCTAAAATGAAAAATTTATGTCAGTGGTCTGGGTGTTTGTTCTTTTTTGATTATAGAAATATATATATTTTTTTAATTATTTATGAAATTCAGTTTGGTTTCAATTATTTAAATTTTTGGTTCGGTCTTATAAGCTAATATCTGATATAATTTCAATTCTAATTCGGTTAGGTTTTTGAGATTTGTGATACTTTCAAATAGTTAAATTTAAAAATCAGCTTTTCAGTTTTTGAAGTGATTTTCATAAACTTTAAATATTTCAGATAAAAATTATACAGGTAATTCGGTTCTTTCGGATAATTTGGATAAAAATTATTTGGATAATTCAATTTCTTTTCGTGTAACTCAGTTTATAAAATTATCTTAAACATATTTAGTAAATCACTAGGTTATTTGTGAATTCCATTTCAGTTTTACTTTTTTGGTTCAATACCAGTTTGATTACGGTTCGGTTTTCCGTCCAGGCTTAAGCATGCTGTCAGAGAATAAAGACTAAACTAAGAAAATGATCACATCTTTTGTTAATTAGTGAGTTGTGTCCTCTTGTTGAAGTTTATCTGCCTCTTTGACTTTGAGTAACTGGTTTGATTGTATCCCGTTGTCTTGTTGGGCTGTGTGGGGTCAGGCTACTCTTATATTCCACTAGATTCTCATCCGTGGCCATGCAGATATTTTTGTTATTCAATAATTACATAAATATTTCAAAATATAACATGGTTTTATTTGGATTGAATCGGTTCGGATAACACTGGAGTTGGATCGAGTTTCCGTTTTTATAAAATCTGAAATGAAACAGAATTATAAATAGTTTGGGTTTGGTTAAATTAAAACTAAAATATCAAAAACACCAAAAATCCAAATTAAACCTAAAAACTCGAAATAAATCCGGATATTCTAAATTTTTTAGATATTTTTACTTATAAATATCTAAAAACCATGAATTCGAATAATTAATATTTTATTATATTTTAAATATTGAAGTGCCCGCTAGTTGGTGGTGCAAGCGCACGCCAGCGTCGGCTCTGCCGGTCTCCCCTAGTCACGATTTCATCTTTAGCTCACTTCTTCTTTGTCTCTCTTATGTATTCTTTCAACTCTGCTGCTCTAGATCTACTGTCGACGTTGCCAGTAGAGATCTATGTGCTCATGTACTATTGGTCGGATTTCACCAGAGTAGAACTTTTCTCTGGGGACTCCTGGATTATTGTCGACACCTCTCTCCATCTTTTCATCCTCCATGCCTGCTCTCCTCCGCTCTTCAAATCTGAAAACCTATGTAACTTAACCTCAGCGATGAAGCACCCGTCTGAAGACCCACACCGTAAGCGACCGCAGCCACACCTTCTCTTAACATCTTGTGTTAATCCGGCGACTGATGTAGATGGGATTCCATTTCGGCGACCAGATCTGTTTCTTCAAAGCTTGATAAGGTTGTTTTATATGCTTATTATTCTCACTTTCTCCATCCCATTAAGTTATCTTCTCTCCAGTATCGTTTGGATGTCGAACAAAACATATTATAGTGAAGGACAATCTCCTTCCCCGACTCGTCGCGATGGCCATTTAGTTTGTTCCGGTGAGCTCTTCAACCCATCAACCACTGCTCTTTGTCTTTCAACCGGTCGTATCCTCGCCGCTTCCGATTCAAACTCCAGATCCACGGCGTCCCTTACCAATGAGTCAGTAGCTATTGGACCAAGATTTAGATTTTCATGGGCCTGACCCAGTACTTTGGCTGAAGCTGCCAGCCCCATCAATCTACTAAAATCCAGAAACCTACAACACATCGTGAGCCAATCAATTTTGGTTTTGGTTTCCTTGGTTAATTTAAAGATCTTCGATGGATTCATTGAAGTCTATAATCTGAGCTTATTGCCATAACACTCACTTAGGAAGCAATTGTCGGTGGATTCACCTGCTCTGTAATCGCTTTCATCATCTTTCTTGGTTGAGGAGAGAATCTTACAACCATGCCTCCATTCTATGAAAAGAGATGTTCTTTCGGATCAGGATCCGAGTTATTGATTCAAATTACTCACCGGTTTGTTACCTTGTGTAGTGGTTTGTACGGGGCTAGAAAGTGCAATAAAGATCACTTCAGTTCTTTTTGTTGGTGAGAGTTGGCTCTTAACGTCACTTATGACTAAATCTCATTTGTCTGACATTTTGGAAAGGTGTTATCACTCATTTAAGCTATGTCTCAAATTCGCTGTCAACTTCATATAAATACTTATTATGTTTAATTGCTTTTGCTATAGTAGCTTATGGTTTGTCTCCAAGAAGATGATTAATTCCTTCTTGTCCTTGTAATCTTCAAATTTGAGTTTAATGAAAGTTTTGCTTAAAAAAAAAAAAGATCACATATATAACAAAATTTTGGTTATTTTAACTCCTTCATTAAAATTATTCTCCACTCTTTCAATTCAATTTCCTATATTTGGTTCAATGGTAATATTAAAATTGTATATGTATCTTGTAAACTTTTTGTGATATGAATATATTTAATTTGTCGAAAAAGATGACACAAAACATTATTGCACCTATAAAATAAATGTAAACATGATCATAACTAATACCAAATTTTATTTCCAGAACCTCAAATAAAAACAAAATTTATTTTCCTAAATAGGGAAAAAAAAAACAAAAATGTATTTTTGTTTTGATGAAAACAATGTCAAAAATCTCTAAACTCAGTTAAGCCATCAAAGCCAGAAGAGGAAGAAGAAGAGAAAGAGCTTCTCATATTAGGCATGAAGTAAAGAGGATCATCAAAATTAGCAAAGTTTTGATTCCCACAAAGAAAATTATCAGCTGGATTCACCGGCAAAAGCGTCGAGAAGTAAGAGCTGTAGTTTATCCCCGCCGTCGCGTCGTACATAGACTGAGGAGGCGGTGGTGGTGGCGGAGGATGAGGAAAAGGAGACACAGCCACCGCTGAATACGGTAGAGACGAGTTCACATGTCCATGTTGTTCTCCAATAATGTTCTCATCTGTCGTGATCACAGATGATGATTCACTGTCTTCACAAATGGTCGTGTTGTTGAAGAAAACACCCTTCCCGTTACCTCCTCCAGGACCGGAACAGGTTCTGTTGTAGCTGTTCTGTCCACCACCGCAGCGGTTCCGGTTAACTTTTCTGTCGGCGTTGATTGGTTTTCCTGATCCTGTTACGGTGCTACCGCCGGAATCTTCATCGGAGTGGGACATTCCGGTGAGTTTTTGGACAAGAGCCATGAAGTCTTTAGGATTAGTGTGTATGACTTTGGGGGTGTTTGTGTAGATGATCACCGGCTGGCGAGGCTGCTTTGCGGCGGTGGAGGAGGAAGAAGACGGTGAAGGTGGCTTTTTGATGACGTGAGAGTCTTTGTTTAGTTTTAGCAACGGAGAAGGTGACGGAGGATATATGATTCCGATGCCGGAGTTGTCATTAGGCTCTCTCTTTGGATGGTGGTGGTCGTTGAACGTTGAGTTCATTTAATATTAAATAATAAAAAGTTAATTGAAGAATAGTAATGTTTTTGTTTAAGTAAACAAATGAATCATAACCACAAAAAAAAATATTATAGAAAGTGACATTCATACATGTTGAAGTGTGAAGGAGGAGTGGCTTTTATAACGTTCTTCTGTTAGTAAAGCGTGCAAAGCACGTGTATTCTGGCGCGTGTTCTAAGTTGATATTTACGCCACGTGATGGTATTTTTTATTTTTTTATGTAATTAATTAGTTTTTTCTGTTTGTTATAAATGAGAATTATTTACTTGAGGATAACACAGTTAAGAAATATACGCCACTAGATTGCCTGAAATCCAGGTTTTAAACTTTAAAAATGTGATGATAATTAACTGAGAAATTCATGGATCTCATTGTTAATCACATGTTTTTAATGTTTTTTTACTCATTTAACATCAGTCACATGTTTTCTGATGGTTATCTATAATGGTGGAACATAGTTCGATTTTGCCAATTGAGGACAAGAAAAGAACCGAATCAACATTTAAGTCGAACATAACTCTCCTCTTCTATCATTTGAGGACATGAAAAGATTGTCTTTTGTAATTCGACCCATTGACTCAATATTACTACAGAGAAGCACATGACTTGCTTGAGTTTGTCTATGTTTTCTTGCTTATGTCTCACAACTCCACCAGGCTATATATATTTCACTTCCATAAGGTCTAGTACACCATGATAAATTTGACAATGGAGCGTGTTTGGTTCATGTCTGAAAATGATAGATGGTAAATTTATAAAGCGACTAAACTTGCACATCTAAGTGACTCACCTTTACATCATAAGGTCTGATCTGTGTTTAGTATCACATTAATAATCTCTTATTCCGACTAAACTTGCCACATCTAAGTGACTCAGCTTCAGGTAGGCATTTACGATTCCTAACTTGTAAGCCCACATGTTACAGCTTACAGGCATGTTTGTTCAGAAGAGTAAGTGATGACCATCAACAGATGATGAACAAACCGGACTAAACCATAAAGTATTCCATCATCCATGAAGGATTAAATAAAATGGTGCACGATACATGTTTAGATGAGTTGGGTCATTCTGTAAGACTACAAAGGCTCTTGATCCCAAGTTTAACCTCTACGCCTCTAGCTAGCGACTGTATATGTAGTTACCAAATGGGGATAGAGTTTGATGGCCTATGCAGAACCAGCGGGGACAGTGGCTGCATTGGAGTTAGGCTGAGCTGAAGCAGCACTCAAGCTCGGATCTTTCACATCGGGTGGAACAATAGGAACCGAGGCGGCGGGCTGTGAAAGAGGAGTTTTTGCAGCTGCGTCTGGAGCGGGTTTCTGGAGCTGGTTCGAGTTAGCAAAGTCATTGGCAGCACTGTGAAGTTGCTGTAGCCTGTAATCTGTCTCTGGCCGCCTGCAAATCTTCCTCAAGGGGACGATTTCCTGCTGGAATAACGGAAAAGAAATCCATAGTAGGTGAGTGAGGTTCTAAACCATGAAACCCAATGGAGCTGACAGGTAGAAAAAAATGGTTAAGGGACAACAAGAGAGATGAAACTCCAACCTCGGACTGGTCGTGGCTGTAACGCACCAAGAACCTACAACGACAACCTCTGACATCGTGTCTCCTTCTTTGTGCATCAAGAACAATGGCGTCAAAGTAAAGAGCTTGATCTTTCCCTTCCTGAAGATGTTATAACAAAAAGACCAGTCAGAGATAAACTCACATGACAATTTATCACAATGAATGCTTTATAAAACGTAGTTCTAAACCTGGAAGCAAAGCACGAGATCTCCAGCAAGAACTGCAACACATTCTGATGCTTCACATGGGAGTGACCGTTGCCTAACGTGCTTCTTCACGTTTATCCACTCATCTTCTTCAACTTCAAAACCCGCAAACCGAACCTGCACTTCCTGAAATACCCAACAGAAAGTATATGTTATAAGCAAAAGGAAGAAGGAGAAGAACAAAGCAGTTAACTAGAAACTGGTTAGGAGTTACCGGATCACCAATCTCCAAGTTTCTATGAGCTAGGAAAGCTTGTACATCATACCTATAAGTAAATAAAAGAGAAACATATAAGGAAAAAAAACACTGAATATAAATGAGACTGAGAAAAGTATCATAAGTCAAGCAAAAAAATAATGAAGATCCAAGGCAAGGGGAATCACCATGCACCATCCCTGGCAGATTTGGCTTCAAATTCCAAGTAAGAATTGTCTGAACCACTCCTCATGACACCGGGAACTAAGAAAAATAAGCAGTACAAGATTAAGAAAGTCAGCATCCATCCAGTGAAACATATTGAAATGAATAAGCTTCTCAACCTAATTTGATTGCGAGTAAGAATACATATAAGGCACCTGCTATACCGGAAGGGGAAGGCGTCATGACGTGTCCAGTCATATGAGTAGATTTAGGACCTGCTGATGGTGGAAGCACATTTCTCATCTGATTAGTTGGATCCAGACCACGCGGCATGGAAGATACATTTAGCTTCCCAGGAGCTTTATTCCCCCTTGCTCTTAGAGCATATCGCCTGTTCTGGAACCAGTTCCATATCTGTAATGAACAAAAACAACACCCCCATCAAAAAAATGCAAGTCTCCTCAAACTTATAAATCACGAAAATAAAGAAGCAGTACTTGTTTGAACTGCACAACAGTTTTCCCCTTCCGCCTCCACTGTGTCACTGATAAAGCGAATCACTTGTAAGATAATAAAACACACACACACACAATAGAGCTTAGGTACAAGGAAGGAGTATATAGTATTACCTAAACTTATCAGCAAGAGCTTCAAGAGTAAGTCGACCTGGCATTGCTGTATCATGCTGTTGCAAGATTGCTTCCATCTCCGTTACCTTATAACCATTGAAGATGATCAGCTAAAGCGAAAACTTTTACAAAACCAGATAAAAATCTCAACTTTCCCCCCAAAAACACTTATGAATCTAAACCCAAAAAAGGCACATACTTGGAGAAATTAAAGTAATTCCCCAATAGGAAAAATTAAAACTGGTACGAGTAAACCCTAAACCAAAGCAAACTAAACATTACCCAGAAACTAGTTTACACCCAGGAACCTCGATTACCCCTTCATGCAACACAAAGCACATAACTTTATCATCAAAAGATTCAATCACCTCAGAGAGGTTGAATCGGAACGCTGGAGTGCCGTTACTCGGAGGCCGACCCATCGTGAGATTGTCTCCTTCGTCTCACGATGATATGAAGAACGAATTACGAAAAGAACGAAACTTGGCGGCAGATAGTGAAATCGAACGGAGTTTCTCTCACTAAACGGCAAGGCCGGTGACTCTGAGGACAATGAAACCGGTTTTATCTGAACCGAATTATATATATAGTGTTATATTTATTTTATAGTTTACAGCAAAACGGGCTTTTATAAAGGTCCATTAAATAGGCCCATTGTGAGGCCGAGAAGAAGAAGAAGAAAAGTCTTATCAGCATGGTCAAGTATCCAAACATTGGTGAAGACAGTTCCTTGAGATACTTTCTCAATGGCTTTGGCTACGACTAATATTACAGAAATGCCAATGAGAAGCTCGCTTACTTTGACGGTTTGAACTCTACCTCTCGTTACCGGACCATGAGAAAACTATGACCATCATTAACGCTAATTTCTTAACTGAGATTCTTAGCTTCAGTTTAGAGTCGGTTTTTAATTTATTTTTAATTTTAACTAAAAAAAAGTAAATAACCGACTCTTAAATAAGAGTTCTAAGAGGTCTTAAATAAGAGTTCTAAGAGCCGACTATTAGCGGAAAAGTGTTAAAAAAAAAGTTAATAAACTCAGGTTAATGATGCTCTTAAACCTAAGAACAATCCCAATGAGAGAATTCTATCTTGGGGGTTCTCAAAATACATAAATATGTATATATATATATATATATATATATATATATATTAGTATTTAGTTATTGGGTTCTTAATTTTACGGAAAACACAATTCAAAAAAAATTTTGTATAAAATTTTTAGGTTAGGTTTCTCGTAAATTAAAAACCTAATAATTAAATACTAATATATATGTATTTTGAGAACTCCAGAGCTAGAACCTTCTACTGGGGATGCTCTAAGAGTTTCTGCAGTGAAACCTCTTGACGAGAAACTCTCACAAAAAATAATAATATTATAATAAGAATTTTTTTTTCAAAACTTGAGACACTTATGATTAACATGGGTCTCTTAAGGTAATGTTCTTAATGTAAAATTTGTCTTTTCTTTTTACATTTTCCCGCTAAGAGACGTCTCTTGTGGTTTTTATTTAAAAACAATTCTCAGGTTTTCTTATTTAAAAGTTAAGAAACATTTCTTAGAAAAAATAAGAACCCCACATTAAGAGACCCAAGTTAATTCTACTATTAAAGGTTTTTACGAATAATTTTTTATATGAATCTTTCAAATTTTAACAATTTTTTTCTGTTATAATATCTACTTTATTAAAACAGAAGTACCTATAAAAAGTACCCCTTAGACTTGCATAATATTTACATGCCAATGCCACTGAAAATTTAATTAACTTAAAGTAGATAATGTCTGTCTTTTCCACGTATTGAATGTTTTCCTAATATAATTCAAATTAACCATAATGTAGGAACAAATAAATAAATAGCTATGCTTTTCTTTTCCAGTTGACAACGATGTAAACGATGTAAACTTTATGAATAATCACAACGTTGAAAAATATCAGCTCATAACAAGTATCAATTTTGCATAATGTTTTACTTCTATTTTCTTATATTTCATCACCAACCAAAATGTTAAATGGAATCAAAATTCTCGCACAAAAAACTATCAAATATTAGACTTTCCTATTTCTTTGGTTCAAATAAAAACATACCATAAACAAAATCATCTACTTAGAATTCGAAATAATATTAATCGCCATAAAAATCACTTTTACGCTACAATTGCGGAACAAGCACAAATCTTAGCATTTCCTATTTCTACTCACAACCAATAAGTTTTCAAGTAAATTCGAATATATGATACAACACAAAATGAGAACTAACACCAACCAAATCTTAGCCTTTCCTATTTTATGGGTTTTTAACCATGAAAGACAATCAATAAAATATTCTTTTAACCAGGAAAAACAACACAAAATAAGATTATTATTTTTTATAAATTTCACGACTATTAGGGAAATTATGTTACATCAATATTTTATTATAATTTTTTAAATATCAATACTATTAAAACAGAAGCAATATTTATATACTTACAAGTAGTCTATGTTGGACCATTAAGTTTATTTAATTTTCTATTTATTCTCCTACAACTAACTTAATTAATATTAAATATATATTATATCTAACCAATTATTTTAGTATTTAAAAAATAAGATATCTAAAAAGATATGCTCAAGTATCTTTTCTTAAGATTAGATTTTAATAATATTTTTTAATATCTTTTATTTAAAATGTAAATATACATTTTTGTTAATATTTACTTTTAAATAATAAAGTCAAAACTAATATTAACTATAATTAAAAATGAATACTAATTTATTTTTTATTTATATAATAAGAAAAAACATTTATAATATTTATATACACATTATTTATATTCATAATTAAATTACTACACTAAGTAATAAATAGAAAGTAAATTAATCCATTTATTAAATATTTTATAAATTATAAAATAACATAATCAAATATATTCATCAATTTTATAACATAATTCAACTTATTAAAAAATATTAAAATGTGATATTTATTAGTAATAAATAATTTCATAAATATTAAAATAATTTAATATATTTAATATATTTATCAAGTATGAGATGAGTAAAATTACTACATTTAATTTGTATAGTAAACTTTACAAATAAATATATAAAAAATTACCAATATAAAAAATAAAAAATTGTACTATAATTTAAAGTTTTAAAATATAAATAACATTGATAAGCTGTAGGTTATACAAGTAAATTTCTTATTTTCATACAATTATATTCGTGCAGATTTTAATTTTACCATATATACTTTAGAAAAAATGTTTTTATAAAAAAAAATATATATATATATATATATATATATATAATATGAATTTTAATTTTCAGTAAATAAGCTTTCAAATACAAATCAATTTCGCGCTATAATGTGCGGGTAAAAATGTAATAATAATAAACATTATTATTAGATATATAATGAAAATATATAACAAAAGGAAAATTAATAAATATTAAAATATTTAATATGAATAATTAAATTAAATTAAATTAAAATTTAAAATAAATCAAAAACAAAACATCAAAAAGTTCTACTAACATGTGAACAATAAAAGTAAACTAAATAAATAAATAATCAATTATATTTATTTCAAACTCAAATCATTAAATTGTGATAACCGTATACAAATCTTTGATGCTCAAAACTATTTCTATTTTAATATGCATCCTCTCAAATATTGATCCATTACGCTTACAACAAAATGATAAATTAGTTTGACTAAAAATTTGTATGGCTAACTTTTGTAAAATTAGAGCATCACATTCATAATATATCCACTATTCATCAATTATAAACTTTAAATATGAAAATTTAAGTCAAATTGTATTACATAATGAGTCATCCATTGGTTTTAGCGGGTTTTATAAAAAATTTAAGTAACGAGTTAAAAAAAACAAGTGGGATTACATATAAAGTCATCGGTTTTGTTGGTTTAACTGCGGGTCGGATCGTATTTCAGAAAACTAAATATAACGATTCATGTGTTACATTTAAATGTAGATATATAATAAAAAATACAAATTTATATTATCTAAATTTAGTTTGTTTCAAAAATAATCCCGCGCTTTGAAGGCGCGGGTCAAAATTAGTATTATTTTTGGTGAAAGGTTTTCCTCATTCGCGGATATTATAAGGTCCAAACTCCTCATAATTAACCAAAGACACCATAAAATGTGGAGAAAAAAAAAACAAATTATTGTGAGGGTACAAATCTACGTGTATGGGAAACATGAAAGGACAGACACGTGTAAGACATTTCTTGGTTTATAAAAGGCCATCCACATTGGTAAACTTCCAATTCTTGATTTTCAATGTCAATTTTATAATTTTTTATTTATTTTTTCATTTGATTTTTTTTAAAAAAAAAAAAATTAATCAACCAACCAATCGCGGGCCGCCACATGTCTTGGAGCCCGCGAAACAGTGTTGAACCCGCCTTTTACCATTGACCCTTTCTGAACCGAATTCAATACTGTTTCAATATTATATATTTATTTATTTTGAAAAAACGTGTGAACCCATCCCTTAAACCTCTAATGCATGTGCTCTAAGACAGTTCTCTGTTTGTAGAAGTCTATATAGTCTATAAACATGAAAGAACATATAGACATGTACTGTAAACCTTTCCATATACTCTCACTGTTTCACATAAGAGATGCGCTAACTAATTTTATTGACCTCATTAAAAGATCTTTATGTGTATAGTTAGTGATACGATTGGAAATTGATGGAGATCACATAAGAACAAGTTAACATGAAATTCAAATATCTATGTGATTTGAATCTCTTCACCACAAGGAGTCCATATTAAACGTTTCATCCTGCGGTTGCGGCTGAGACGAACTCGAACCGTCTTGCATAACATTGGAGACTCCTTGTTGAAGAAGAGAAGGATTTGTATTATAAGAGTTCCTAATTTGGAAAAGCCTTGAGCAACAAAGAGTTGATTGGAGATAAAGGCGGAAGATTAGTGGCAGCCATGTTCATGTTCATGTTCATATTCAGACCAGCCGTACTTGTAGTATTGGTCTGAATAAACATTGTTATATTGTTGATGAATATGACTGTAATCGAGGGTTGATGTGTTTGTGTGCAGATTCGGAAGCTCGATATCTTCAAACTCATTTGCCATGGATGAGTTTGCATCGCATGGGGATCCAAAAGATGATTGAGCTTCTTGTTGTTCTTGTGGTTTCTTTGTTGTTGTGTTCTTTTGGAAAACCTACACACTACCCCATTCCTCCTGAAAATCAATATGATATTATTCAATATCATGTTATATTAGATTGTAATTCATGCACATATCAAAAAAAAAAATTGAGATAAAGACCAAAATAGACCTAAAAAAGTTTTGTCCAAAAATAGCACCCAAAGAGAAAAATGACCAAAATAGACTTTATTAAAGGATGTAAATATATATTTATACATTTGGGTTAACTAATCTAAACTTAGGGTTTAGAGTTATGGGGTGGAGGTTTTCGAGTTGAGATTTAAAAATTAAAAAAAATTAAAAATATAAAAAAATTTCAAAATAAAAAAGGTCTATTTTGGTCATTTTTTCTTTCAAGTGCTATTTTTTGTGACAAAAACTTCAAAAGGGGCTATTTGAGAGATTTGCCCAAAAAATTATATGTTGTATATAAACGAACTCCACTAGACATTTCTTGAAACCAAATCTCTTTACTATTGTAAACCACGAAAACTGAATCCATTTTTAGGTGGATAATGTTTGCCCGATCTTTAAACTGAATGGTTACATGTCTAGTTTTGGGGCATGCCAATAGTGCATACAGACACATATGCATGGTCCAAAAACATTTAAAAATTTCCCAAAATACATATAACACATATAGTTTTGTCAATAAAATTAAGAGTAAGAGTTAAAATTTTCATATAAAACTAGACAAGTCAAAGCCTGACTGTTTTAATATAAACAGAGAATTGTAATTTTGATAAATAAATTTAACTTTAATTTAAAAAAAATAATAATAACAAGGTTCAGCTAACTTCCAAATAGCTTGATAATTAGCATTTTGTAAGTATATATACGGTAGCCGTTAGGCGGGTTGGAAGGGTTGTTTGTTCTGGCAGAGCCTAGTACTCATGCATAAACCAATTGCTTTTCTGCACGCTTTGGAGCTCTTCTTTGTAGAAACTAGTGTTTTCTTCATCCTACCAAGTACTGCCACTTCTGTATATCTGCTTTATCTTTACGGTGGTTTTCAATAACGCGGCTTCAGATTGCTCGGTTTGATCCTTACCGGTTGGGTATTTCCGCGATCTCGTAGGCTGAAGAAGTACCGACTGCTTTCTCGCTTCGCATTGAAGCGCTTGTCTGCAGCATAAGCAGCAAGTATTCAACGAGACATTATTTTAGTTCTATCATGCACATTGACGCAACATTATGATTCGGATACTACATATAACTATAATTTGAAATGAATTTAAGTATATGTAAGTTATTAACTAAACGTATAGCGCCATCTAGCTAGAGATTTTTTATATGCGTATGTACGTATATAGTCTCGCCCATGTTTGGTACGGCTAGATGCACAAGACATAAAGTTATTATTTAGCTCTCAAGAAGAGAAATGAAGAGATGCGATTACGAGATGCAAAGTAACCAATCTATGGTTTCATATATATAGAATTAGTTATATTAAGTGGTGCATATGATGCCATGTCTCTCTCTCTCTCATCTCTCGCGTCTCTGCTGCTCTCTCTCATCCGTCATTCTCTCTCTCTGTCTCTCGTCTCTCTGATCTCTCTTCTCTGCTCGCTCTTCATCGTCTCTCTCTCTCTCTCTCGCTCGCTTCTCTCCATCTCTCTCGTCTCCTGCTCTCGCTCTCTCTCCTCGTCTCTCTCTCTCTGCGTCTCGTCATCTCGTCTGACATCTCTCTCTCTCTCTCTCTCTTCCTCTCTCTCTATATAGTAGTAGTAGTTTCTTGTGGCAGAGAGATCGCTATATATAGTTTGTTGTAGATACGTAAGGGTGTATTTGATTAACAATGACGTAAGAGTATATGTTGGGTAATGGGTGAGTATGATTAGATGTCGTACGTATGGTCGCATAGTTGTTCTAGCGATCGTGCGGGGTGCTGTGCGAAGAGCGGATTTGAATCGCGATGGGTTGATAGCTGGTATATATAGAGATGTATAGATGTTTTGCCTTAGAATTATTGTAGAAATACCATGTAGACGGAACACATAGAATAAAAGGATGCATGTTCAACTATATCTTATGCATTTGTGTTACTATTATCACACACTGTAACAGCTGTAATCAATTTGGAAAATCGCATATGTAATAACCGAGGCGAACACTCAATAGCATATAGAAGCTATAAAGGCTTTTAATATTAGTGATATGAATGAACAACGTATAGATTTACCGCACACTGTGGCAATCCGCAAGGCTCACAGGACTTGTTGAGATTACAACAGCGTCGACGACAGCTTTACGCAGTGGGAATCCTATCGGAAACTTTCCGACAAAGGATAATGCGTTAGATCGCAGTTCCTCGCTCTGTAGGATGAAGAAATCTAAAACGCCTGGAGGAAGAGATTTCGCTTGCCATTTTTGGTTATAATTTTAGACAAAGAGGCAGCAAATAGAAAAAGAGTGGTCTCGCCTCCTGCGTAGCTAGACCGTTGAAGAGAAAAAATAGATTGGAGCAGCAAAGGCTTTTCACATAATTTGACATGAGATGGGCGTTTATGTATCTATATGGATATATATGTGCAGCATAGTATAGGTGACGTAGTAACTATATATTCAAATATAGAAAATGTTGTATTACAGACATACTGGGATGTGCTCTTGAGGGAGAAGCACGCCACGCGTAGTCTTTTCTTTTTCAAACTCTTCTTATTAATGCAAGCGTAATAAGTTTGACTAGAATATCAATGTTATTTCACACGCATAGCATACTTAGCGCATATTATGTTAATGTGAGACAAGAGACTTTAAAGGTTAACAGTAGTGTTAATAATAATTTTCGGTGTACTAGTGTAATGTTCACTTTAATTTTTAGATTACATTACTAAGATGTTTTCTAAAGACAATATGCCGTCCCTTATTGATCTGAATAATTTATAATGTTTTGTTCCTGTTTTTTCTTTGTAATGGATTTTTGTGAGATTTATCCAACGCAACTTCAGCGCCAATTCTACTACAGACATTGAAGAAACCCCTAATGCCAGTAACAATGTTGAACATAGCGTGCATTTGACGGCTTCGTCCATTCGTGTGGTCATTATCAGGCTAGCTTATTATTATGGATAAGAAAACACTTGCTAAAGCCTAGATTAATCTAGACTGAGGTCGTGTCAACAATTTTTTTTTTGAAACTAATCGTCGTCAAATATTTAACCCTGCTGCTGTTATAGATACCATTATCTTTAAATTTTATAGGGCGACTATTGAGAAAATTAAAACTGCTTCCAGTTTTTAACCATTGCCGATGTTTGCCTTTGATCGTCACAGCCAGTGAGTATAGTTTTTTCGCTATATACTTACATACATATAGATAGGCATAGTAAAATATAGATATCGCTTATAACTCTATATAGCGAACGAATCCATTGTTGCGATGGCTCTTGATACGTGAACTCGAATATAATAAACTCAATGCTTTTAGGTGTAATTTATTTCGTGGCCAAATGTTTACCGACATAGTGTGTGGTGGGCGTGATGTGGATTGTTTGTGTTTGTACGAAAAGTATTCAACTGGTTGTACGGATTCTCTTGGATTGGTAGATAAATAACGAGGAATACCCTAAGATAGATCTTAAAACAAAAGTTGTCATCAAAAAATAGGATTCAAGGAAGAAAATAATCAATAATAGATTTTAATTAAATATGTAAATATACATTTATAGCTTCTGTGATTAACAAATTTATCAATTAAAGTGTTAGATAAATTATGCGGGTGAGGTTTTGGACGTAATGTTT
>CAJHQP010008200.1:0-28244 GCA_905132765.1 Moricandia arvensis
AAAGACATTTTTGATATAGGAATTTAGTGTCTTAACGTTAGTATATTCTGTTAGATGGACCCTTTTGTTAGTGTCATAGGTCCATTTTGTTTACTCATGATTATTACATATGCAATAGTAACAAAAACATACAGTGTGTCAAAAAACTAAAGTAGTTAAACTCACATAATATTTGAACAAAGTCCTTTGTGGAAAAAAATATTTGTAGAAAAGTTGACTGAGGCATCCTAATATCCTCTCAAACTCTTCTTCCTCAATTTTCAGTCGTCAGCGTTGTTCTTCCTCTGGTCGACGCGTGACGGTTTTGTTAGCGTCACTGTCAATCTAGTCTGAATCCTCTCTTCTTCTATTGTAGTTTGTGTGGTTATTTTATTGGGTAGTTGCGGATCTGAACAAACTAGAAGTTCCAGGTTGAAGAGTTCGTGAATGTTGTTTTGGTGTTTATGAACTTGCTGGTTGGAGTTCTTCCTTGATTTATCATGGTGAATTTTGCTGGGTTTAAGCCTTATGTCTCTCTTTGCTGGTCATGGTCTGGAGGTGTGAAGCTTCCGTCGTGAAGAAGCATGGCGGTGGAAACCAGTTTCAAACCTTCTCTCGCCTTCATTTGTGTTTCATTCTTTAGGTCTTCGTTTAGTTTCTATTTTAGTCCTTTTGATTGAATCTGATTTATCTAGCTTGGAGTGTAGAGTTTCTCTTAGTTGGTTTTTGATTTAGGAATGGTGAAGTAGCGTCGCAGTGGTGTGGGATGAATAGTTGTTATGTATGGTCGTTGACAAGAAACTGGTTTCAGTTCACCTCTTCATCTTCATGTTGCTAAGGGTCCTTCTCTCGTCCCTTGAATAAGTTTGTTTTCCTGGTCTTTCTTGGGTCTTTGTTTATCCTTTGTGGCTTCTCTGTATTGAAACCTTATAAAGAGGTTAAGGTTTTGAAACGTCCAGATGAAGGGTTTGTTGAGTAAAGGATTTATATCGGGTGTTGCTTCTTTATGGGTTTTTTTGGTTTCACAAAACAGTTTGTGTGTGGTCATCATGAATGAGTGGTTCAGATGACGGTGTTGCTATTCTTTAAGAATTTGTCTGCGGTGCGTGGTCTCTTGCTCAGTTCATAAAATGAAATTCGGCTAATCGTAATCATTTAAATTTATTTTTCTATGATTTATTGTTAGATTGTTTTCTAGATTCTGTTAGTTTGATGCAAGGTTTAGTTATGGTTGAATTGTGTTGTTTAGATGCTCGTCTATCCGTTGAGCTTAAGTTTCTCATTTTTAGAATTTGGTTCCGGAAATCGTTATGTGTTATACCGACTTTAATATTTTAACATGTATCTTTTAATTCTATCAATGATTTTTTCAGAAAGAAAGAAAAAAAAGTTGACTGAGGAAAAGGAATGAATCAACCAGTCAACTTTGGCTATAATCCCTTCAAACTTGCCGGTCTTACTTATCATGATATCTTTCCTATAATGGTAGAGATTAGTTTATCTTTCTTCTTATGAACTTTGAGTTTCACTGGTAAGTGGTATTTTCGCTTTAATATTTTTGTACCGACGGTTTACAGTGTGTGAAAACAATAAAAACCATTTTTATTTTTCAGTACTAAAAGTTTTGATGATAAATCGATCAAAAGCGAATATTTTTTCAAAAAAACAATTGTTAGTAAATCGATCAAAAGCGAATAATTTTTAAAAACAATTGTTTTAAGTGGTGCTTAAGAATCACATCTACACATTTATATATATATATATATATATATAATATTTAATTACTGTCTAGCAACTTTTTTAAAATTAGTAATAAAACCATCTTGCTTTAAAATGATAATCTCTAACATTTTATTTAGCGACTGTAATGATTGATTGATTGAATCTTATTCCTCTTAAAAATATGTTATGGGTGCAAATAGTAACATACAGAACAACTATAAAACAACTATTGTGGTTCAAATAATACCAAACATATATATACATAAATATATGTATAAATTTTGCTACTATTTACAACGGTGTAATATGAAACAGTCGATCACTATTCAAAGATTAAGACATTCTGCAGTTCATTTTGTAATAATAATATGGCAATCATGTTGGTTTAGTTAACAAACCATAAATGACAGAAACTATAACAAAACACCAAATTAAGATTAAAATAACAATCACCCACATAACTCTGAGTAGTTTTCTAACCATACACCGTTTAAATTTCCAATGTATAATATAATATTTTTTCATATCTATTAATAAAATGTATTAAATTTGAATTATATATGCATAATTTGTATATTTCTAATTCAATAAGAATCTATTAAGTGTAAGTAAGGTTTTTAAAAATTTAATTAATCTTTATTAGTTAATAAAAAATATTTAAAATATGAAATTTATCTTCTTGACATACATATCTTTAGGGATCAGAGACTATAATATAATATTTATATTGATATTTCATTTTCTTAAAAGGTTATAAATTTCTAAAATAGTAATATTTTCTTTTCCCTGACTATCTCGAGACCAATTCACTTTTTATTCTCGGAGAGAAGGAAGCTCATTGGAATCTGATTCTTTTCTCCGTTCTTTAAGATCTAGGGTTTCTTCACCACCCCCCTTTCCGATCTCCCCTCCTGTTCCACGTCTCTCTTATAGCTTCTACTTCATCAGTGTTGATGCGATTTCGATTGATTTGATCTTAGATTCGCCTGAAAACCGACTATGCTGGAAGCGATTGTTGTTCCCGGAGACATGGCTTCTCTCGATGCCGATTTGCTGCAGCTTCAGGAGATGTCTACGTTTGTCCTCAAATCGAGACCCGAATTCACTCAGAAGCTCTTCGATCAGTGGCTTTCTCTCCCCGAAGCTCATCGTCAGGTATATTCGATTTAGGGATTCACTTATTGCTTCGTTGCGTATTGGATTGATTACTAGACTTTCAGCTCCAAAGCTATGATCTTTCGTTGTTGTGTGAGCACAAGGAAGTTGCTTTAGGTTGCTGGGATTTGCTATCGTCAAGTTACTATTTTTTCTTCTGTGTAGAGCAGATTTGTTGTGAAAGAGATTGTTTTGCAATTGTTTTCTTCGTGGGTTATGCTTCTTATGTACAATTTTGTTTTGTAAATAGTCTTTCACTGAATCTAAAGTGCAAACTAATTTCTGGTTCATAATCTGTTTTGTAGGTTGCATCATTGCTTCAAGATGCAATAGCTGGAGCTCCTTTGAATGTTCCTGGGAGTGCATCTGGTTCAGGTCCTGGTACCAGCAATTCTCTACCGTCCATGTTTCCTGCGGGAAGTGCTCCTCCACTTTCACCAAGAAGCTGCGGTTCACCTCGCACGATGAAACAGAGGGCTCCTTCTAATTTAGGCTCTCCCCTTAAAGTACTCAACGAGCCTGTTAAAGAGTCCATACCTCAGGTCTTGAATCTGCCACTGCAAATTATTAATAAATGCATTTTTTTTTCTTTTTTGTGTTCTAACGGAGTCATTTCTTTATGATGCGCATTGAAATGGGTGTAGTTTTATTTTCAAAATGGTCGCCCACCTCCAAGCGAGATCAAAGAGCAATGTATGTTTAGAGTTAACCACTTTTTCTACGGCCACATGGATGGACTGCAAATACAAGGTAAAAGAATCATGAGTTTTTTTAATATCTGAAGTTAATCTTATAACGTACTCTTTGTTAACTGTATTTCCTTTTCAATATTCAGAATTCAAATTAGTCACCCGTGAAATCTGCAAGCTTCCATCTTTCTTCTCCACGTCACTTTTCAGGAAGATCGATGTCAATAACACCGGTTTTGTTACTAGGTGTGTGACTCTATGCTCTTTGTATTTTGTAATTTGATATGAGCATGGTTTGCAGTATGTGTTTCAAACTTGCTTCTCACTTTAGAGCCGCTCTGTTATGAATTTAGTCTTGACAATATTGTAAAACTCGTTAACAGACTTGGAGTTTGAATTATTTTTTTGTTTATGCAGGGAAGCATTTATCGATTATTGGGTAAACGGGAACATGTTGATAATGGATAAAACTACCCAAATATTCAAGATACTAAAGCAGCAAAATCAAAATTTCCTTGTGAAGGTAATTTTCTTTTGATTGGTTTATTCAGCAATGATAATTAGTTCTTTCTCCAACATCCTTTCTCTTCTGTTTGGGTTGTCGTTCTCAGCTTTCTTTTGCTCTGGCAGGATGATTTCAAGCCACTACTTAAAGAACTGTTGGCGACACATCCTGGGCTAGAATTTTTGCAAGGCACACCTGAATTCCAAGAAAGATATGGTTAGGTCTTAACTCAATTACATTTCAGTCAGTTTCCTGTATCATCTCATCTTGGCTTTTTTCCCTCTTGGGTATTCCTTGTGTTATGGTGTTTAGATTTCTGGAAGTTTAGCTGGAGTTTGGTAGTATGTCTTATCTTTGGATGTATATTGATGTTAGCTAATAGCTACTGTGCTAGTCAGGAAGAATGAGTCTTTTGTGTGCGGTATAATGTAGTCTAGATCTGGCGAGTGATTATTCCATTTATATCATTGCGGGATGCCTAAGACAATATGGCACTACTGTGGAAGACTCTGACAAGCTTGCATATGTAGTTTCTAAGCTAAGGTTTCTTAGTTGTGATAGACATCTTCTTGTAACTATCAAACAGTACTGCTTTCTGATACAGTTTGTATTTTGATGGCCAGCTGAAACTGTTACATACAGAATATTTTACTACATAAATAGATCTGGAAATGGTCGACTTACATTTAGGGAGCTTAAACGTGGAAATTTAATCGATGCAATGCTTCATGCTGACGAAGAAGAAGACATCAACAAAGTGTTACGGTAATGATAAAGAATGTCTTCCAATGCTGTAATTATTGCAAAGTTTAAGTTGTATAGATTTGCAAATTACATTTTTGTGCCACTTCTTCGCATTAACACTTTTCTATGTACTTTGGAAACTAGATACTTCTCATATGAGCATTTCTATGTCATATACTGCAAGTTCTGGGAGCTCGATACTGATCACGATTTCCTGATTGACAAAGAAAACCTTATGAAATATGGCAACCATGCTCTTACCTACCGGATTGTCGACAGAATATTCTCCCAGGTTTCGTCTAAAAACTTTTGATCTGTTAGCATACTTGTTGTAAAGTTATTGCTTCTCTTAAAATGACTGCCATCATGGATGCATTAATTTCTACTCAGGTTGCTAGGAAGTTCACTAGCAAAGTTGAAGGGAAAATGGGGTATGAGGATTTTGTCTATTTCATACTTGCCGAAGAAGATAAATCGTCAGCGCCTAGCCTGGAATATTGGTAAGCTGTGATCATTCAAAGGTAGCAAACAGATATAGTATTTTGAGTGTTTTATCTGACGCAAGTATGTATTGGACTAGGTTTAAGTGCATTGACTTGGATGGAAATGGGATTCTTACGCGAAATGAAATGCAATTCTTTTATGAGGAGCAGTTACATCGAATGGAGTGTATGGCGCAAGAGGCTGTTCTTTTTGAGGATATATTATGTCAGCTAATTGATATGATCGGACCAGAGGTTCTACTATATTTCTCTTGTTATTTTGGATATTATATTCTTGAGCTCCTTTATGTTAAAGGAATATATAAGTAGTTGATGTTTTCAGTCTTCTTTACGGACTCTTATTTGTTTTTTCACAGAATGAAAGCTATATAACCCTGAATGACCTGAAGGGCTCCAAACTCTCTGGAAACGTCTTCAACATCCTTTTTAACCTTAATAAATTTATGGCATTTGAGACACGGGATCCATTCCTCATCCGTCAGGTATTCTATTGTCTGATATGTTAACATTTCTGCTTATTGATGCTGGGGCTCTTGTATAACATTTCAAAAATGTCAAAATGGAAACAGGAGCGTGAGAACCCAACATTGACAGAGTGGGACCGTTTTGCACATAGAGAGTACATAAGGCTTTCGATGGAAGAAGATGTTGAAGATGCATCCAATGGAAGTGCTGAGGTTTGGGATGAGTCATTGGAGGCTCCCTTCTGAGTTCGTCTAGGTAACCTCCCCCGGACTCACTCTTCTCATTATAAACCCCTTATGATGATCCGAGCAATGTTCATCCAATGGGGTAGAAGCAACATAAATTAAAAATCAGTCGGTTTGTAAGAAGGGAAAGGAAAAAAAAAACTCCGGTTGTGGAATTGCTTTTATTTATTTCATCATATTGGCAAATCATGCAGGGTGTTCAGTTTATCAGTGAACAGGAGAAATATCAAAATCATAAAGAAAAATCTTGGGAGCTTTGTGAAGGAAAGAGAAAGACGAGTATATCCTCTATCTGCTTCAACATTCGTTGTTTTGGTCATCTTTTGGGAGGGTACCATCATCCCTCAGGGTGTACAATTGGGAATATTCAGGTTTGAAACTGGGAAGTTTCTGTTTTCCTTTCAGTTTATAGCTATTGTTAAGCACGAGTTTCATTTATTTATTTTAAATAATCAGCGAGCAATGCTGATTGCATGTTACACAACTGGCACTTGTTCATCCTGTGTTATTGTATTTTTATGTACTTGTGTTCATCTCTCTATCTGTACTATTGTAGCTAAGGATCTTTTGTTGTTCAGAATGTTAATGTGACTTTAATTAAATTGGTTGGTGTTTCGTTTTTTCATTGGGAGGAATCCTAGAAAGTAGATAGTTTCGTATACCATAAGGTTTGTAGATAGGGTCATAGAGATATGATCAAATAAAAATCATATTCATGCTCTGCGGGGTTTGTAGATAGAGAGATGATCAAATAGATTGCTTTTAGAGTCAAAGAGAAAGAAATTTGGCGCGCAAGTCCTATGTTATAACTCGTCTTTCGTTAAACTAAATTATACAGAACTCTAGCAATCGTCTAAGCTCATGGCGCTTGTATTTGCATTCACACTGGGCTCGTCTCTACTCTTAGATGTGTTACATCATTTACACTTGTTGAGAATTGCGAAAACCATTGCCATATAGCTCCTTGGATTTTATATTTTCAGAAAATTTGGCTCTGTTAGTTAGAGGAATCCAATGAATGTTTAGTTTTTAGGTAGTGGTTGTTTTTATATATAGAGGTCACATGGCTCCAATAAGAGGGAGAGTCTTTGTAACCCCCACCAATATAACAACTATGATTTCAACCAACAAGGACAAAGGAACCACAGAATCTTTGTCCTAACTCTGCAGTTTGGCGGGTCCAAAACCGTACACCTCTTTCGATCGGACTCTTGACTCTTGAGATTTGGAAATTAAATCTGGTTTAAGTATAAAAGAGTGATGGGCTTTGTTGGGTATTAAAAGAGAGATGAAAGCTGAACCACCATCCACCCTGGAAATGTAAAAGCATCCCAGAGACATTATTTAAAGAGAAAGATGGCAAACTCGTAAATAACCACCAATCCAAGGGCGATCACTAGTCCTCTCCAGAGAAGCGTATAGCAACCCCCAAATGGTTTCAACCAAAATAATTTGCAAATTGCACAGAGAGAGAGAGAGAGAGAGGGGGAGATCTGAGCAAGGCATTAATGGAAGTAAGTTCCTAACCGCTAGATCGAACGTTTGATCACTGTCAACCCTTGGCATTTCTCTTCCTCCTGTGTTTTTGGATCGGACTGGGAGTTTAAGAGAATCAAAGGCGCCTCCGTGTTTCGTCTTCCTCGAGCCTCCTCAGGTGACTTTTCCTTTTCACGTTTTGTTATGAGGACAGAACACCAATGAATTCGAATATAGAAGAAAAAAAAAATATAACCTTTTTTTTGCAATTAGATTGATGGATTCATATCTTCGTAATCTATAGGTTGTTATTAGAGCTCATAAGGAATCTATCGTTGAAGAAGAAGATAAAGGAGGGTTTTTGTTATTAGCATCCCCGAGATTCTTCTCCTCTCTTAAAGGTCAAACCTTTATGAAAGTGTACTAATGAAAGGAAGTAGAACTTGAAGAACAGAACCAGAGTTTTTTTTTTTAGATTAAGACCTGAGCGTCTATTATGGAGGATTACTCAAAGTACACACATAGTCCTGCCCATCTAGCTGTTGCCCTTCATGATCACGCCGCTCTTAGAAGGATTGTTATGAGCCTTCCCAGCTTAGCCAAGGCTGGTGAAGTTACCAACGAAGCAGAGTCTTTAGAAGCTGAGTCTCGTGCCGATGCTGTCACTGCTGTCATTGACCGACGCGATGTCCCTGGCCGTGAAACCCCTCTTCATCTCGCTGTACGTATGCGAGACCCAGTCTCTGCTGAGATTCTGATGTCTGCTGGTGCAGATTGGAGTCTTCAGAATGAGAATGGTTGGAGTGCTTTACAGGAAGCTGTATGCACTAGAGAGGAGGCCATTGCTATGATCATTGCAAGGCATTACCAGCCTCTTGCTTGGGCTAAATGGTGTCGTAGGCTTCCTCGGATAACTGCTTCAGCTTCTCGGATTCGTGATTTTTATATGGAGATAACGTTTCATTTTGAGAGCTCGGTGATTCCTTTTATTAGCCGTATTGCTCCCTCGGATACGTACAGGATATGGAAGCGTGGTTCGAACCTCCGTGCTGATATGACCCTTGCTGGTTTTGATGGTTTCCGTATCCAACGATCGGATCAGACTTTTCTTTTTCTTGGAGAGGGTTATGTGTCTGATGATGGGAAGGTGTCACTACCTCCTGGTTCCTTGATTGTTCTTTCTCACAAGGAGAAAGAAGTGACAAACGCTTTGGAGGGTGCAGGGACTCAGCCGACAGAAGCTGAAGTTGCTCATGAAGTGGCACATATGTCTCAGACTAACATGTATAGGCCTGGCATTGATGTCACTCAGGCTGATTTGGTTCCTCAGTCGAATTGGAGACGGCAAGAGAGGACAGAAACGGTCGGGAGCTGGAAAGCTAAAGTGTATGACATGCTTCATGTGATGGTGAGCGTGAAATCAAGAAGAGTTCCAGGTGCAATGACTGATGAGGAACTCTTTGCTGTTGATGAAGACAGAATGGCTAATGGTGCTGAGAATGATGGCTTTGAGGATGTGTTAACCTCTGAGGAAAGAAAGCAACTGGATTCTGCTCTGCGGATGGGGAACTCCGAAGCTGCTGAAGATGAAGAGAATGAAGTTGATGATCACCAGGAAAATGGTTCAGGTGGAGAAGCTAATGGTGCTCCTCTCAAGGAGAAGAAAGGCTGGTTTGGTTGGAATAAGAAAGGTGCAAAACCTGGTCATGATGGTGTTGAAGAAACTACAACAAAGCTTAAGAAAGGCTCCAAGTTGGCATCAGAAGAGAAAGAGAAAGGTAAAAGTCATAGATCGTCAACACTATCTGATAATACCAAGGAGGATGCTGGAGATGGCAAGAAAGGAAAGGACAAAGGCGGTGCCAAGAAGAAAAAGAATGAAAGCGAATACAAGAAAGGCTTAAGACCTGTACTGTGGTTAACACCTGATTTCCCTCTTAAGACAGAAGAGCTTCTTCCTCTGCTCGATATATTAGCTAATAAGGTCAAAGCCGTGAGGAGGCTCAGAGAGCTCCTTACCACAAAACTTCCCACAGGAACATTCCCTGTTAAGGTAATATCTTTTGCCCTGTTGTGCATTCCGTTTCAGGCGATCTTATTGAGTTTTGTCTGCTTATTGTGCAGATTGCGATCCCCATTATACCAACCGTCCGTGTTCTTATCACTTTTACTAAATTTGAAGAACTCCAACCATCTGAGGAATTCTCAACGCCTCCTACTAGTCCTGTTTTTCATGACGCAAAGTCATCAGATAGTTCATCATCAGCATCATGGGTGTCGTGGATGAAAGGTACTCGTGGTGGTGGCCAATCAAGTGACGGTGAGAGTAACCGATACAAGGATACTGAAGTTGACCCTTTCCTCATACCGTCAGATTACAAATGGATCGACTCAGCTGAGAAGAAACGCAGAATGAAAGCCAAGAAAGCTAGAATCAGGAAGAACAGGAAACAAGGTGCTTCGAAACCTAGTTCCTCGAGTTCCCGTTCCAATCAAGAACCGGAATAATAATTGCCACCCTGAAGAACATGGTGTCACTTAGATGAGAAAAGGTTTGATTGTGTTATTGTTTGTAGTATGCCATCTTATTTGTGAAATTCTTAACGTTTGATATATGAGAAACAGCCTTTTGCTCTGTTCAGTTAATCAGTTAAGTTGGTTTGTGGTTGCTCTGAGTTGTTTATAAACCAAACCGGATAAAAACACTTTGTACAACAGGTGAAGAACAAGAAGTGGAAGAGTTCTGTACATAGCTACCAGAACCGGTCTTTATTGACACTGAGATAACCGGACATGACTTTACCACCGGTATTCCTCATACCGTCGATGAGGAAACACCAAGTGGAGCCTAAAGCTCCAACGAAGAAGTCAGCTTCTGACGCCATCAAGAAGTTTACAAGAGGATAGTTTGTGCTCATCTCTCTCCCAAGGCTAGCTTCATACTCAGCCATCGAGTTATTACCAACTTGTCTCGCCACTTCCGTGTAATAGAATCTCCACTGACCATACTCTTTACTTCTGTCCACAACTTCCTTCATCTCCGTAGAGAGCCAGATCCTGTTTAGCTCTGGAAACCGTTCTCTTATCCTACCAGCTAAACGCATGTACTCTTCTAGAGCCGCAACTCTCATCTCACAAGCTTTGTCTCCCATACGCACATGCACGCTCAGCATTGGCCTTGGTATCCATGGCTTGTGACTCGACCACACGTCTTCCTCCATCTCCGACCTCATCTCCTTCTTCTTTCTCCAACCTCCTGCAGAGAGAACAATCTCAGCAGCTTCTTTTCCGAACGCAGAATGTCTAGCAACGTTCATCAACCTACAAGTGTACTCCGTTTGAAACCTCATCAAGTATCTCACAGCCTGTGCTCTCCACCATCTCCTGTCCATTTTCCTGTGACTGGAGATTAAGGTTCCGTTGATCTCTGTAGTTGGCTTCATATAACTCCAAGGCTTACCCCATATCTTTGGTATATGTCCAGACCAAATCTCCTTGGTGCTGTAGTTTTGTTTCCCTGTAACAATCCCACTCTCCCACGCTTCTCTCTTCTTCATTACTTCCAAAGCACGTTTCCGACACTCTTTTGATGTTTCCGGTAAGAAGTAGCAAGACCAGCTTCCTCGAGCAGAACCTGCAACCAAACAAAAGATCTTAATCAAGAAGATGTAGCGTAGAGTGTTGATATCTTTAAGCACATACCTTTGCAACCATCATGATCTGCTCGGTTATAGTAATTTGAAACAAGAACTCGGTTTTCGTTTATAGCTATCGCGAGAAGACCAGTCATTCCAGCGATCTGAGCTCCTATACCAAAGCCAGGAAGCGTTTCCCAATCAGCTACAAGGAACTTGAGACTCTTGTCTTCACAATCCAAAGGATGCTGATGATACCATATCTCTCTTTGCACTCTCCTCGTTAATGGATAGTTATCTTCATCTCCTCCATTGATCTGTAACTAGCTTTTGTGTGATCATTCATTCATCATAACAGCTTTCTTGATGATGACAATGAAGAAGAAGAGGAAAGCATACCCAAGAAGGAAATGTCTGATTTGATATTCGTGAATCCAAGTGCTCCCTAACTCGTGTCCTCTCCTCACAGTTCTCCAAATGTGGAGCTTTTGGGACATCGTTTTTATTTATTCCTAGTTTCTTGAAGTAGTCTTCATTGTTTAGTAATAAGTTGTCCCAAGCAGAGACCAAAAGATTCACCTGATCATCATCATTTTCTTCTTCTGTCTCAGCTTTGTTCTTCCATTTCAGTTTCCTGTCTATGACTGCACCCATATCTGCAGCTAACAACAATATATCATTACATGAAAACACACACAAGTGGTTACCAACATGTCTTGAAGCTTACTGATGATTTGAGAAGTGGAATTGCAAGAAGGATAAAGAGAGGAGAAGGAGAAGGCGGCGAGCTCGAAGGTGCCAATGGATGAGAGAGCAGCCAGGAAGAGTGAAGTGAGACAGATTCCACAGAGAAACCCAACCACACAGATTTGACATGGAAATGAGTTTCCAAGCTTTAATGCTTTATCTGAAACCACTCTCTCTAATGACCTCATGCTTATACTACTACTACTACTACCTTTTGCTTCCATTAACTTCTTCTTGTTCTTTCTCTTGTCTTTTTTCTTCTCTTTGTAACTGAAAAGTTTTCCCCAGAGAGAAACCTACTTTCTTCTTACCTATAAGTTTTCTCAGGAAACTATCACTTTCTTTTATAGCAACACTTACCAACTATCAACCACACATCACATGATGTTTTATCTATCTTTTTGTTTCTTTTTAAAGATAAAGTGTATATTTTGTGGAAAAAAATGATAGATCAAGACACTTCCATCAAACTATGCTTGTTTCCTTCTTCATCTAGTGGTCCATTTTCTAATTTCCTGCAAAAATACATAGTAACAAAAAAAATAGTTATGCATTCTCAATGAAGCAGAGATCAAACTAATATTTTTTCTTTAAAAAGTGAGCTTCAGAATCTGATAACGTTTCTGAATTTCTTAGTCACTTCTCTACCTAAACACTGAGCTGAATAAACTTTATATTGATTTAATGGAGAAGATGAGAGTATAATAAACTCATTGAAAACGGTTTCGTTGCACTATTTATGGAGATATTAAAGGCGAGAAGAGCATAACTGTTGATAGTATCTGAACTCTTTTTTTTTTAAAAACAATTTTGAACTATAGAAAATCTAGTTTCTTATAATAAAAAGAAGATTGTGAAAGTATGAAATTTCGATACTAAATATGAAAAAACGACACATGGATTATAAAGAAAGAAAGGAACAGAATGGCTTTTTTACCAGCTGGTCTGAAAATGAGGGCAGAGGAGAATCTTAACACATTGAAAGGCTAACCCAAAGTGCAGTTTCTTAGGACATAGCTAGTGAGGAGAGTTTTGATGTGAGCGAGGTTGTGTTATTAAATTATATATCATCACACTGTTTGAAGTTTGATTACTTTACTTTCGTTTTATTATAGCACTTTGATGTTTGGTGAAGCAATTAATTTCTATAGTGTGCTTGAAAAAGTAGATGTGACTTGAATTAAAAGTTTAGTATAAAACACGGGATTATAATGATAATTGTATGATTATATGTGTTTTATTTTTATTGGTATACACAAATTCAATTATGTGAACGGTGTAACACAATTACTAAATACCTTATTATGTCTGGTTACTTTTATAAATGAAGCTTCAAGAACTAATCTATACCATTATCTTTATTACCAGAAAACATACACAGTTGGGGGAAAAGGTATGATCTAGTAGTATCCATCCATCATCAATACATCATACATCATGATCATTTCAGTAAATGTATTCTTCACGTCACTAAAAGTTGAGTCCACTATTGAAAATGATATATAGATCTGTTATAATCTTAAAGTGTCTTTTTCATTTTGTGAGAAAAATGAAAGCGTCTTAAGACAACTGGCGATTTATGGATAAAATTTGCTATAGCCTTTATTGGGTATAGCTAACCGGGCTGGACCAAACATAAAAACTAGCTCTTGAGTTAGTGTTGCTGGGCTGGCAAAGCAAACTGAACATACACAGAGCCAAGGAAGAAACAATTTTCTCTTAAAACAAAAATTGGAGTGATTACATCTTTGTGTTTCCACATTCAACATGTTTTCCAACCTTAGTTGTTAAGCTATACTAATCTTCTCTGGCCCTTTTCCTTGACGCTGAAGCAGATTCAGTTTGGTCCCCTGTTTGTGTCTCTACTTCTACAGATGTGTCGTTGCATTGCTTTGTTGATAGCTCTGAGGAAGAGCACTTGTTCTCTTGTAACCTTTCTTGTTTCTCAAACATCATCCTCAGGTGTCGGCCCTGTTTTTCTATCTGTAATTGCAGGGAACGTTGGACCTGAGGCATATTAATGTAAACAACATCAGACACTAGTCATGATATGTTAGGACGCACTACTACTACTCTTTTCTAGTTACAAATAAGGCAAAGAAGGGTAGTTTTTTGTTAATGATTACGTAAGTGAAAGAGATCATTACCTCGAGCTGCTCATGGAGGCGTTTTTGAACTTCCATCTGTAACCTTAGAGCTTGTGTGATCTCAACGCTCCTGAAAACGAAATAGTAACAAAAATTAACTAGCCAGAAACAAAGGTAAGTATCTAAACTTACTATAATCAAAATTCTAAACAAATAACAAGAAAAGATTCCTGGTTTGTCATCTACGTTTTCATGTCAAGAGATTTGATATCTTGGATAGATGTCAACTTCTTCTCTCGAGGATCTCCTGTGCAAGAAAAGAACAGAATCAATACAGAGATATGTGCCCCCTTGGTAAGTTTTTTCTTTTCTAGAGTGGCCAATTCTTTAGAGGCCTATGTGGTTTAAAGCTTGGGAAAAACAGTATTCTCTGAAAGTATATGAAAATCCTAACCTGTAGCTTCTGAAGTCTCCGGTTTATACCTAGCCGTTCTGTATTTCTGTAGAAAGAAGAGTTTAGTATAAAGAAGGTAGAAAATGAGAAATGAGCTAAGCGTAGCAAAAGAAAATAGATATATGGATAAGAACAAACCTGCAAATGGCTTTTTACGTGGTAAATGGTCAAGCAAGGGTTGTTCAATCGCTTCAGAACGGCCTTAGGCGTGGCTCCTATGGTGGAAATTATACGAGTCAAGAAAAGGGATAAGTTACACTGTTTACAGTCAACAGCCTTTGAGGTATTATATGTCAGGAGCAGAGAGAAGAAGAAGAAGAAGAAATCTTACGCACGTTCACTACCACCAAGCTGATTAACAGCTTCAACAAACGCCTCATGAAGTTCTGGTGTCCAACGCATGCGTTGTTTAGATGCAGCTGCAATAGCTGATGAGTTTCTGGCACCGAGCTGCTCCTCCAACAAAACCACCTGATGCTGCTGCTTGTTAGCTATTACCTCTTGCCTTGGTACGTCCAAAGATGGTGTCCGTACCTGTTCCAAAAGCTGAGTAAATGACAACATATGAACAAAATAGAGTTCATATAATATAGCTATAGAGAAACTGAACCTGTGAATTTAGATTCTGGTGGGGACTTGGATCTCCAAGAAGTGCAGACCAGTTCGGCTCCGAACTATTGTCAGTCAGCTGATCTGCCCAATTTTGCCATTCACTTTTCTCATGGAGTTCCACGGAAGAGACCATCCTTACTCCACTACTCTCAGCTTGTGGACTTGGAACAGGAACTTGGTCAGGAAAATCAAAGAACTCATCAAGTGGGTATGTGAACTCTTGAGAGTGATGATGATTAATCAATGACGAGGATTGTGCCACTCTGTCTCCTGGCATGGTGGAAACAAGTGGATTGGTTTGGGAGTGCCTTCCATGAGTTGAGACAGCTGAAACATTGCAGAATCCTGAAGGAGATGAAAACAAATACCCACCACTAGAGTTGATCACCTGACAGGGCATAGAGTTATTCATCAGTTCCTGGGCCCAGAAAGAGTTAGGAAACTTATGGTATCTCTCTTCTAAAGCTGAAAAAGATGAAGACATAGCAGTTGAGTATCCGAAATCATTAGCCAGAGTCATTGCACAACACCACACAGTATCTATCCGTAATTCTCAGAAGGCAATGAGGGTTAGCTTTGATGCAAGAGAGTCACATTCGACAAGTTAATATAACTTTATGCAGAGGACATGACATGACTACCACTGAAAAAAAATCTGATTCTATCTTTCTCCCCTCAGTCCAAAACAATCTCTCTCAGGAATACTCTCAGTTTTTTTTTGTTTAGCTTTAGAGCACAAACTCTTAGCTCTCACTCTCTTCTCTCTCCGTTATACCCTTAGAAACAGAGAATTTTCAATCATCATCATCAAACAACTAAAAGGTGAAGATGAAAAGAAAATGAGAGAACAAATGTAGTGTGCTTTTCTCCTATGAACCAAGAGAAATGAGGCATCTACAAAGTGGATAGTGAAAGGACATTACATAAGATATGGAATCAGTGCTCAGGGAATGAAATTTACGCCCACTTTCACAAAGGTGTACATATATGTATGGCTTTTTGATGAACCAGAGAGACGTGTAAGAAGGAGCATAACCCCAATCATCAACATTGAAAACTCAAAGAATAGGAGAATCTTTTTCAAGCACTGAAAGACACTCAGAATCAAAAACTAAAAACTGTACAATCCTAAAGGAAACTAAACTCTAGGATCTAAAGCTAATGTTGGTTTAACATAAACTGTAGTCTCTCGTTTAGATCATAACAAAAGTTAACATGCCACAAAACAAAATCAGACCTTTTTAATTGGAAAATTCACCATCAACATCCACAGTCGATTTTCAAAAGTAAATTTGATAACTTTACCATCACATACTTACATAATCATCATAAACTAACAATTAGTAAGCAAATTTTAAAAACGATTTTGTCATCAAAGCTGTCAACTTTGAAATATACTATATACAAATAATCAAGCACAATAATCGCTGAAGTAAAGGAGAAGTGAATCTTACTCGAAGTGAGCAACAGCAACACGGAATCCGAAAGGAATCAAAGAACACAAGTGTGGCCCCTGAAGAAGAAGGCGTTTTGAACTTGATAGTATCTGCTTTTTTAACGTTTTCTCCTGGCCGTTGGATTCCACTCGTGTATCTTATCAACGTCTGAGATTTCGACACGTGATTATCTCTTTTGCTTAAAAAGAAAAAGCGGTAATTTTGTCGGCTGACAACCGTTTATATTAAGCCCATGAAGACAGTACAATGTAGCCCAATACGGCCCATAAGAAAGAGTAGACAAGAATAAATCATTTTATTATTTCTGGTTGAAAAGAAGCAAAAAAAATGGCTTTAGTCATAGAAACACGTGGAATAACGACCACGTGTCAACACAAGAAGTGGTTATTCAAGACGAAGCAACTCCCGCGGGTTATTTGGAATCAGTTAGTATATATAAAAAAAAGAAAGAAAGACTCTCTACACCACAACAATACACAACGAGAGAGAAAGTACAATGGCGTCAGATGCAGGATCAGAGTCGATGGCTACGGTGGCTCCCAAAGCTCCCATAACAGCCGAGAGGAAGGTCCGAACTGATCTCGACGACCGTCTCCCCAAACCATGTTCGTATATATATACACTTTCTTTATATTTGTTCCATATGTGTTCTTCCCTCTTGTGTAATAAGATCCTCAACTTACACTAGTTGCATGTTTTGTGGGTCCAAAACAGATGTGCCACGAGCCATGGTTGCGCCTGACATGGAAAACGTTAACGGGACAAGGGGACACAAGCACAACGACATGTCTGTTCTTCAGCAGCACGTTGCTTTCTTCGATCAGGACGGTGATGGTATCATCTACCCATCCGAGACATTCAGAGGTATCTGTTAATTAAAGTCGTTGTAACATTAATCAAAATAAAAGAATAAATATCATTACAATCATTGCTTTTGTGATGATGATGATGATGATCAGGATTTAGAGCACTTGGTTTCAACGTGATCTTTAGTTTCTTTCTAACGTTCATCGTGCATCTTACCATGAGTTACGCCACATCCCCTGTAAGTATTTCTCATCGAACATAGAGTGGTATCATTATTATCTCTCTTTTATTAGGTTCCTCAATATGTCTTGTACGCCTGGGCGTTTCGGATATTGGTTCGGGTATTTCTGGTATCGGGTAGTTCGGTTAGGAGGGTAGATGATTCATTTACTATTTGGCCTATTTTCGGTTCGGTTTCGGTTTGGATAGTTTTGGGTTCGGTTCGGTTCAGATAGTAAAACTAAAAACCGAGAAATATCCAAAAAAAACTCGGTTTTCAATTGGTTACGGTTCAGGTTCTGTTAGTCCGGGCTAAATCTCGAATATTTTGGATAAAATATTGAATAATTAAGATAATTCAGATAAAAATCTTGCATATTTCACATTACTTTGGATATCTAGGATAAAAATATCTGGATACTTTTGAATATTTTCGGATAGTTCAAATATTTTATAATAATTTAGTTTTCTTTAACTATTTTTCTGTTTTATTTTCGTTATGGACCACAGACATGGATGCCTTCCTTTACATTCCCGATCTACATCAAGAATATCCACAGAGCTAAACATGGAAGCGACACATCAACTTACGACACAGAAGGACGGTTCGTGTATCAATACTTAAAAGTCTTAAGCCCTTGTCCATGATACTTGGTCGGACTTGTGATTATATGTTTTGAAACTTTCAGGTACATCCCAGCAAATCTGGAGAACATGTTTAGTAAGTACGCACGTACAGTACCTGATAAGCTAACCCGTTACGAGTTGTGGCAAATGACTGAGGCTAATCGCGACGCATTCGATTTCTTTGGCTGGTATGTCGATCACACCCTCTCTTTCTCTCTGATCTATGTGGTTGTTAATGGTTTGTGAAAATGGAAACAGGGCAGCGAGTAAGATGGAGTGGGGAGTACTCTACTTACTGGCTAAAGACGAGAATGGTTACTTGTCCATAGAAGCTGTTAGGAGATGCTTTGATGGGAGCTTGTTCGACTACTGCGCCAAGTCCAGAGCTTCTCCTCCTAAAAAGGCTGATTGATGAACACGCTCAATTTATGGGCAGTTAATGTCTTTAAGAACCCTTGTTTACTCTGTTAACCGAAAACACGAATCAGAGCGTTACTTTTTGCTTCCTAAAGTTGCTCATCTTTATAATGGTTCCTTTAGTTTCTAACTTTCTATCATGTGTTGTTTGAAGTATATCAAGATGTACGTGTTCTCAACATGTCACGGTGTTTATCTATGGAGTTTTGTCGAACTTGTAGAGGATTGTAGTGCAAATAGCATGCAATGGGGAGTGAACTAAACAAGACAGAGAGACTATGTATTAGGGACAAAGGTACCACATTGGTAGTTAGAAGAAATCTTTAGTAGTATATAAGAGACATAAGTCAATCCACTTATCACCAATTAATTTTAAGTTGGAAACCCATCTCGTTTAACACTATGTTTTGGCATTGGATATTGTTTCTATAAATTTGACTATGCTTAAAACAAACCAATGAAATGCGTAATAGAGTTTGATCGAATATGAAAAATAGATTTTGGCAGAAAATGCAAGCAAGAAATATAATCAAGAGGTGGTGGCGCAACAAGATAGATTTTTCTTTGAGAACTAAATTATTACTAATTGACTAGTCTAAAATTTGGTTTCAGTTTAGACGGTTAATATGGTGAACCGTAACAGACACTCGGTAAACTCCGACCACTAATCGGAAGGTATTGTAAACGTGGGTCAAGGAGCATGATACAATCCATCTATAGGAGTAAATATGTTCTTTCCGGAGCCGATTGAATCAGCCAATAGGGCATATAAAAAATGCAAACACAAAACTTAACTTCAAAATGTTTACAAAATGGGCTTTAGAGTTCTGTTTTATCAAAGGCCCAAAAGCCGAATAGAAAAATAAAAGAAGAGAGATGCTTTGCTTTTCTTCTCCGCCGCCGCCTACATCACAAAGATACACACACCGGTATTCACCATTGGAGCTCCCTTTACTCTTCTATTTGCTACATATCCTACTCGAACACTCACGTTTAAACCGTGTCAATCCAGACATGGAGTCTCATAACCAATCAGAGAAACAAAGCTCGTCTGAGAGCAGTGTGTCTAAGAAAGTCGCGGAGATGTGGGAGCGAATGAATGCAGGAGTGCCAAAAAAGCGAGTCAACTTCCACTCAAAGAGCTCAACCACTTTTCCCGCTAAAAGTTCAGCTAATAGCGTGAGTGTAATATTGTCGTCTGGGACTTTGAAAGTGTGTGCTTTTATCTTGTTACGTAGAACTGGAGAGGTTATCTTGGTGTGGATGCGAAGAAGAAGAAGAACGATCACACAGTTGTACAAAAGGAAGATAGCGTTTCGGATAATAGCTGTAGCGAGGAGGCTAAGAGCATTGCTGCAGCCGCTCTTGCTGCTGTCAGGAACGCTACGGCAACCGCTGCAGCTGCATCGAGCCGTGGCAAGATTGAGGTGAGAAAAGGCTTAACCTTTAATGTGTGTTTGACTCGGTGTAGTTAGAATCTATGATCTCTCAGCTGTTTTGAACTAAGAGGATGGGTTGTGTATGAGTAAAGTCTCTGTCTTTAAGTTAATGTGACTGTGCTTTGCGTTAGAACCTAAGATCTCTCAGCAGTTTTGAACTAAGAGTAAGAGGATGGGTTGTGTATGATTAAAGTCTCTGTCTTTAAGTTAATATGACTGTGCTCTGCCTCGGTAACGTTAGAATCTAAGATCTCTCAGCTGTTTTGAACTAAGAGGATGAGTTGTGTATCCTTAAAGTCTCTGTCTTTAAGTTAATATGACTGTGCTTTGCCTTAGAATCAAAGATCTCTCAGCTGTTTTGAACTAAGAGGATGGGTTGTGTATGCTTAAAGTCTCTCTCTTTAAGTTAATATGACTGTGCTTTGCCTTAGAATCTACGATCTCAATGTTTAGGACTAGAATCTTTGTCTCAGCCTTTTGTTATCTGTAAATTGCAGATAACAGAGGTCAAAGACTTTGCGGGTCAAGAAATCGAAGTGAAGCGGTTAGTGGAAGCGGGTTCAAGGGAAGCATTAGAGAGGGGAGACAAAGCCTCTTCTTCCTCTGCGGCGACTCCATCAGCTGTTGACGCGGTTCTTGAACAGATTAAAAAGAAACAGAAGCTGAGCGTTTTGGACAAGACGAAGAAAGATTGGGGAGAGTACAAGGAAGAGAACAAAGGTGTTGAAGACGAGCTGGATAAGTACAAGAAGAGCTCGGATCAGTATCTAGACAAAGTTTCTTTCCTGGAGAGAGCTGATTACAGACAGTTTGAGAAAGAGAGAGACGCTCGTTTAGCTCTTCAGTCCAAGAGAAAACACGATGATGTCTGACTCTTTTACTTCTGCTGTACGTGTTCTTGTTTTACAGAACCTTGTAGCAGTTTCTAAGGAATGTTTTGTCACATTCTTTGTCATTTACTAATTACAAACATGATTTCAGGTGAAAAGAAATCATATGATATAAAACGAGGATATACCTAACTTGAATGTTATATAGAGAAAGATGCAGGAATACAATATCAAAGAACCAAGATTCAAAATTGTAAAACAAACTGGACTTGTCTTCCTAGTCTTGTCTTCTTCGGTCAAGAACGGATGTAACAGCAACTCTGAAGCACTTCCCCTCTCCTCAGGTATCCTTGAGAAACACGTTTCAATAAACTTCCTTGTGTTACAAGGTACAGTATCTGGAATCTCTGATGCAGAATTGTCCAACAGATTAGGCCCAATGTCAACAGATTCAAGTTCTGACCATGGTTGCTTACCGGTATACATCTCCAACACTACACAACCCAGTGACCACAAATCTAGTGGTTTCTCGACCACACCGTCATGAACTGACTCAGGAGACATATAAACAGGTGTTCCAACAAATGGTGAATCAACTCTCCAATACTCAGACACCTCTCCTGCCTTTGTCGACATTCCAAAGTCTGAAATCTTCAGATCGTATGTACCTTCTTCATTGCAAAGTGGAAAAAGAAGTAGATTGTCTGGTTTAAGATCGCAATGGACATAACCGTGACTATGAACCGATACTAATCCTTGTAGTATCATACGAGTGAAGTCTTTAATGGTTGTATCCGACAAAGTTTTGTTTCGTTCCATAAAAGAAGCTACAGTACCAGCAGCAGCATACTCCATTACCATCTTGTAAACTTTGTTTCCATTGAAGTCTTTAATAAGGATGTTCTGAAAACATTGAATGATGTTAGGACATCCTTGAGTTTTGACAGGATCTGAAACTCTTTGTCGAGAGAATCGTAGCGGTTAGTAGCTGATATCTTCATGGCGTTGTAGAACATTGAGCCGTCTGGTTTAGGGTATCTTAAGAGATGGACAGAACCGAAGGAGCCTTTACCTAGGAACTTCACGAACTTCATCTTTGTAATCTGATCATTGATCTCTTGTTTCTTCTGGTTTATACGTTTACTGTTCCGTGCCATCGAGACCACGCGTTTGAAAACAACAAGACCTAGCTTAGTTCTCTAATGATCATTAAGGTTTTTTATAATTTATGCAAAACCCTAGATAAACTCGAGTTAGTTGCGAAATTGTAGTGAGAGAGTAAAAAACGGAAACAGAAGGATACATTAAAAAATAAAGTTTAGTAGCGTGATTAGCAATGTAACTTTTGTTGTTGCTATATAGTTAAGGACATGTTTTGTGATACGTTCAGATCAGTTGGGTTCAGGCAATGTTTTGGACACTAAACACTGCAGACAAAATATAACATACACTGATACACACATGAGTTATTACATGTTACATTAATCTCAAGGATGTGTTGTTGTCTATAAAAAGGTACAAAAAGAAGCTTTTGAATCTAAAGATCAACGGCGGGAGGAATGTCGTCGACGGTGAGATCTACTCCATCATCTGGCAAGTCAGACCCGAGTGGTCCTAGTATCCCTTCAGAACTCAGCGTCAGTCCACTCTGCTCAAAACATATACACAACATTAACTTATTATCATCCTCCATCAAAAACAAAGCTTCTCTGGTAAACAAACCAAATCCCAAGTAGATAATTCTTGAAAAGAAACGATGGTGGTTAGGACCTAAAACATAAGTAACAGATAAACGAGGTCAAGGCAAGTGAATAGAGTCATACCTCAGGTTGGAAGCGAAGCATGTCTGCACGGGCCATTGCTTCTGCTTGGGCGATTCTCTGTCTGAACGTCTGAGCCATCTCCTCAGCCTTGAGGCAACAGAAAAGTAGGAAACATGATTGAGAAACCATATAGGAATTGAGAGAACATTTCAGTGGAAAGAGTGTTACCTTCTCGAAAACAAGCTTTGGGTTGCGAATCATATCACCAGGTGTAGGCTCCAGCTTCTTGGTGGAGAGACTTACTCTTCCTCTGTCACGGTCGTGGCTCAGTATCATAACCTGTTTACATTATACGTTAAGATAAGCATCTGAAACAAAAAGTTTTAAAAAATCCGTGGTAGAGACCTTCAGAGTGTCACCGGGCTGAAGAACAGTTGCGATATCTGAGACACGGTCATGACTGATCTGACTGACATGGAGAAGCCCATTGATACCTCCAATGTCAATGAAGGCACCATAAGGTTTCAAGCTCTGAACAACTCCCAGAACCACAGATCCAATTCCAAGCTGAGCCTGGCTGTCTGCTACAGCTTTACGGTTGCTGAGGACAAGCTTTGTTTGTTCTTCATCAACCTCCACAAACTTGAGAGGTATTTCTTTATCAAGAAGCTCTTCAGCTGCTGCTTTCTGACAAAAGAAAGTAAAAAAACACACACCCATATCGTTACAAAGACCTGCTTGTTGATTATCCTTAAACTCGTAAAACCTCTGAGACAGGTACTAACCGATGATATTTGCGAAAATGGTACAAATCCACGAAGACCCTCCACTAGAGCCACCAATCCACCCTTTGTTAGCACCAATAACCTACACCATACAATCCAATCCCTAACATTGTTAACCAGAGATAGACCAAAAGAGTAGCAAAGAAGCTCCCAAACATACCTTAGCCTTAACAATGACATCCTCAGCTTGAAGCTGCCTGCACCGTTCCCAAGCAAGTTCATACTGGATCGTTCTTAAGCTCAGTAGCAAACTATCATCACTTTCGTTTTCACCTATGATGACAAACTCTTCTACCATACCAGGAACTATACCAGCTTCTTCCACATGCTTGATTCTGTGAATGCAAGCCTGTTCCACCGACAAGTAAGCCGAAGACTTTGCAGAAATGTCAACTAATGCACCATTTGCGTCAGTCTTGAACACCGTTCCTTTCACCTGAACAATGTCATAACCACAAAATGATTCATACTTCTACATAGGCCTGGTCATATTTATCCGGAACCAAAGAACCAAACCAAACCGAAAAACAATGTTTTGGTTCCTATTAATTACCTGAGAAGACTGTATATCTCTAAAACTAAAAATCCGAAACCGAACTCGAACTGAGTATATAGTTTAAATTTTAAAATAACCAAATATTTGAAAAATACTTATTTATAAACGAATTACCCAAAAACCCGAATTATCTTTTAATCCAGAACCGAAACTCAAACCAAACCGAAAAACAATGTTTGGTTCCTATTAATTACATGAGCGGACTCTATATCTCTAGACTAAAAATCGGAAATTGAACCAGAATTGAGTATACAGTTTAAATTTTACAATAATCCAAATTATCTTTTTTACCGGAATTATCCAGACTTTTATCCGAAAATCCAAAAAAATCTAAAATTTAATGCAAACTTTTGTTTTTTACTTCTTAGCCCGAATTAACCGAAAACCCAAACCAAGCCAAACCGCATCCAAAATTATCTGGATATTAGTCGGTTTCTAACTTTGTTAAACTGAACCAAATTTCCGAAATACCAAACATATCCTATATCTCTAGAACTAAAACCGAAATAAACCAAATCCATACCCGAAATGCCCAATCCTACAGTTCTACAGAACCAACATAACAATAGATCAAAAACTCAAGTAGCGATTACAGCTCAAAGTTCGAAACTTTAATGAAGAAAAGCAAAAGACGAGACAAACCCTAGTGCCGATTTCGGAATTGAAGTCGTATTGTTCAATAGCAGCTGCGAAATCGTCGACGGTGAAGGCCACACCTTCCATGGGAGCAGTTCTGCACCGCTCGTAAGCGTCCTCGAACATCTTCTTCATCTCGAGACGCTCTCTTGTCTGCCCGCTAGACATCGCAACCGCCGCGACGATCGTTCGAGAAACGGAGGCGGATTTGTTCTGCGGGAAGTTCTTCGCGGCTCTCCTCGTTAACCTAGAGGAGGAGGAAGAGAGAGGAGAGCATCTCAGCCCTGTGAAATGTTGAGCCAAAGACGCCATTGTTGCCTAACACTCGAAAGAGTCTCGCTCACTCTTATCTGTCGTTCTTCTTATATGGCTCTTCCTGTGTTCTATCGTCGGGTTAGATGATGATGATCTGCCACTACATGCCGTTTATATTAGGCTTGGACATTTGGGTCCGGTTAGAGTTCTATTGAATCCGGATATGTTTGGGTTTAGACAGTTGGACACAATAAAGTATTAAAATTTATTGATTCGCTTTCGGTTCAAGTACGATTCGGGTTATGTCAGATCTGAATTATATTTTGTAAGGTCCGGCCTAAAAATAATATCATAACACACAAAATTATTTAAATATTTAAATATTTAAAAATATTTAATATTTTATCCAAAATCTGTTCTAAAGACATAGGAAAAATTTGAAAATTTTATCTGATTACCCGAATTTATTTTTTTAAAAAATTTAAAAATTACGCAAATTTAAACTTAAATCCAATATTTAAAATATATATAATGCTAAAAATATACTAAAATATCTATATATTCATAATATATACTAGAAGTTTTCAAGTATTTGATATCCATCGAGTTTCGGATTTAGGTGGAGTCGGGGCCGGATCTCAGTTCGAAAGGTCCTCATAACAAGACCTAAAACCTGATTCAAATTGTTTTTTTTTTTAGGTCGATTGTAATTCAGGTTTTGTGTTGGATAAAAAAAATATTAATAGACAATTGTATTCGTGAATAATCTCCTTTGTTTGAATCCAATTTAGGTACTTTTTTGTGGCATGGCTCTCTTATGTCTGTTTGAACTCTTGAGCTGGAGCAGGAGAACGGAATAGGCCATCCATTAGCGGAGGAATCCCATCGCACGACATCTATGAAAGCATCAGTGGGCGAACCATTTATTAACATTCTAAACAGCATGACGTTTTATTCAATGGGCCACGAAAAAAAATTGTGTATAGTAAAATACTGTCCGGTCGATAGATGTATATGTAAAAGTAATCTTAATGGACCGGCCCATAGCGTCCATAGATGTTTGACGCAATGTTGGAGATGATGATATTTAAAAATCATACATGAATCTTTCTTTTTTCTTTTACAAAGAGACCTTAATAAGTGTGTGACCATATCAAATATATGATCATGATTTTCCATATAAATAACCCAATGATATAATTAAAAAAAATTGCTTCAATCTTGCAAATCTACTAGAAAGTAATTTAGAATTCGTTATTCTATATGTAATCTTTTAGTTTTTAGCGGCCAAAACATTTTGAAAGCAATTATTTGTCGCAGCTTTCTCTATCTCCACTTCTCTTTTCATCATATATTCATATAGATATATTTGGCATCGTTTATATCAAATTTTATTTCATTAATATCCTTAAAACATAACATGCAAATGTGTTTGGTTCTAAATGGTTACTTTGCAAATGTTCCTACTAATGATGCCCACAAGTATAATTTGGCACATACTAGTTTAATGTCTCAACAGTTGGCCTAATCACATAACTTACATGAAACCACATACACATAATATATTCCTAAAACTTTGTTTTCATAAATCAGATTATGATGTTCACCCACCAAATGGGATAGAATTTCAGAAGAAAAGATGATCAAAGTTATACATGGCCACGTGCTAGAGACTCAGCTGCTCAATGTGCATATTTAGCCTCATTTTTTATATTTTAATTATAGTTTATTTGTTGGGCTTATTTGTGAAATCACTGAAAAATGGTTAAAATTAACTTTGTAGAGAAGATATAAGAAGAGAAAAGATGAGAAAAAACATAATTTTGGTTAAGTTAGTGAATTATAGTTTTTTTTGGTTAATGAATTCCATTGTTTTTTTTTCCTTTTTTTTTGAAAAAAAATTTGTTTATTGAAGAATATTTTAAAATAAACTTAAAATTTTTTTGTCACCAAAATAATTTTTTTTAAAAACGACTTGAAGTAAATTTATTAAATTGTGTAATTATACATTATATCATTGGGTTAACTAATCTAGACTTATGGTTTAAGTTAAGAGATGAAGTTTAAAGGTGAAGTTTAAAACTAAAAAAAATAAAAATTTTAAAATAAAAAAAATATATTTTGATCACTTTTTTTCTTGAGATCTATTTTGTTGATAAAAAACTAAAAAAGAAAAGTTATTTGAGAGATTGTCTTTATTTATTTTCCTCAAAATGAATTTGTTTCGCTTTAAGCTAAGCCATGCATGTAGTACTCAATATGGTACGCAAGACGATATAACCTAGTGAGAGTTAAGGTTAGCCGTACAAAGTGCATAATTAACTTGTTAGGATACAACAATAGTTTTGGTAAGTACTCTACTCTTTCAAGTTAAGTTGGTTTTCATTGTCTGTTGGCCTTAAATAAAAGTCTCCAATAACAATATTTCCTTGATGTAAAATTCGAAAATGACAAGCATGCTTAAAGTGGCTAACTTAATTGGTTCATAAGACGGGTAAGTCTTTTCTACATATCCCAAGAAAAATCTGAACGTCACTATGGTGCAGGATATCTAACAAGACTAATCATCTGTCAAAACATATATCCTTCGTTTACGTTATTTGATATGAACCATATATGAAGATCACTCTTTCAAAGATTTCTCCAACTACAGTTTACGGTTTAACTTTTAATCATGCAAAATTTACTGCTTCTTAACCATTAGTTGTGGATGTAAACATAAAATCATTCTCCTACTAAGTGTCGGGGATGTTCGAATAATGCAATTTCATCCTGTGTAGGGGATCTGAGGTCTGAAAACGACTTTTATCTTATAGTAGTACCCCATTATTATTATTTTTATTAAAACTGTACTGATGCAATGATATTTTAACTACAAGTTGCTATTTTATTCTTTCAGAATAACATTAAAGAGGTTAGAAAGCTTCGGCAAAAGGAATACGGCGTTAGAATTAGATATTAGTAAGATTTTAAGAATTAGTTCGTTTGGTACAATTCATTACTAGAGACTTCTGGGAAAAAAAGAAAATTCTCAAATCAGTCAATTAAACAAAAGTGATTAATAAGGATGCCATTTAATTTTGGTTGTGTGTACGTGTTGATTATTAGACCTTATTTCTTGTGGTTGGCCAGAATTAGCATAAAGTTGCGATGCATATAATATATATATTTCTGTATTTAATACATTGCAAGGAAGATAATGAATGTGATAGAAAGACATTTTCTTGTATTACCATTCACCAAGTTTAGTCATCTTCTTACCTATGTCACTTATGGTGTCTTTCTATTTTTGGTAATATTTCATGGTTAACACACAAAGTAACACTAATATTTTTTTGTTAAATTGTTAACCACTAGTGATGTGATAATTGTGGTTACGTATATTAATTAACCTATTATCTCCGACATTGCCGATTGCAGCTACCAGCAAGCCAA
>CAJHQP010008201.1:0-28240 GCA_905132765.1 Moricandia arvensis
CAATTCTTCTCCCATTCCTTAATCATTTTACCCGAAATATGTACCTCAACTTAACACAAATAGCAATCCAATGATTGTTCTTGAAGTTCACTGGCGCATAAATATCATTCACCTCCGATCCCAACCTTCTTTGTTTGGAAAAAATTGGGTAGTAAACCTTCATAATAATCCCAACTCCCGGCAGGGAGCCGCCTTCCTAACCTGTTCATAACTAAAATGATGATAAGTATTAGGTTACAAACTTTTTATGTTTATTAATGTTTCTAGCTAAACGTAGAAAACTTCTTAAGAAGTCTTCCGTTAGAAGACTTACGGAAGACTCTTAAGAAGTTTTCTCCGTATTTTTTTAATATGATGTTCTATGTTTGCTAATGTGTTTTAATATGATTTTTTTGCAGATGATGCTTCAGCTACATGTTGTATACGGAGAATGGTTGGAGAAAGATAATTCTTGGGATTTTGTGGTTGATAATGTCAAAGGAGCGAGAATGTTATTTTTGAGTGATGGTTCTACACATGATGAACTTGTTGAAATGGATGTAGAAGATTTTAACCTTGACAAGAATGTAGAGGTTGTGGATTTAACTTACTTGTTACTAGATGCACTAATGCAACAAATAGCTCCTGATACTCCTCCTATTCATGTTACAAGTGATGAACAAGTTCAGAACTTGATCAAGATAAGTAAAACACATGTTGTACGTCTTTGTGTATCAAGCTGAGGCAAGATGGAGAATATTAATGATACCAACGCTGAGGGAAACCTATCTGGCGACGGGGAAGAAGAAAATGGAGGGGAAGAAGAAAATGAAGTGGAAGATGATGATAATTTGCCTCAAGATATAAATGATGAGGAGGAAAAGTATGTTTCTGAAGTGGATGATAAGTTTGGAGATTACAGTGAGAAGAGTTAAGGATGAGGAGAGGAAGAGGAAGAGGAAGAAGATATTTGTTTTGATAATTTCAAAGAGACATATGTTAATGAAGGAGGAAGCTCGAATGGGATGGTTAACAACAATATCTATGTCAACCAGAGTTTTATAAATAAAGTGGCATTGGTTTCAGAGTTTCGGTTGCCAGCAATGAAGCATAATTTCTCCTTCAAAATATACAAGACCACTAAAACTCTACTTGTAGCAAAATGTCGTGTTCCTGCCTGCAGATGAAAGCTTAAAGCGAGTGTGAAACATGGAACAAACACATTTTGGGTAACAAATTATGTGAAGACTCATACATATTCTGTGTTTCAACGACGGGCTCACCGAAACATTTTACTGCATAGTATGTTGGTCAACTTTTCATAGATCACGTTGGAATCATTGATGGGTTAAATCTGAAGCATATCCAAGATGCAATGAGGAACATGTTTGGAATGACTCTAGACTACAACACTTCATACAGAGCATTGTTACATGCTCAAAATTGGTAAGAGGATCAAGCAGAAGAAGGGTATGAGAGGCTGCCTTCATATTTGGAGCAAATCACGTTAGCAAATCTGGGTTCTAAGACTAGTATAGAACTTGATGCTGAGAATAGATTTAAGTATATATTTATATTATTTGGAGCTTCTATTGTTGGTTTTCAGTATCATAGAAGGGTCATCGTGGTGGATGGGATTCACCTAAGTGGGAAGTATGAAGGTGTTATGTAGTTGCAGCTGCACAAGATGGTAATTTTCAGATATTTCCATTGGCTTTTGGAATCGTAGATATAGAAGATGATGCTACTTGGGAATGGTTTTTCACAAAACTAAGGAGTTGTGTATCTGATCAGCATGCTTTGGTGATAGTCTCCGACCGGCACCTAGCCATTAAAAGCGCGTGTGATAAGATGTTTCCTTAGGCAACACGAGGAATATGTTATGATCACCTACAATAGAACATTGTCCAAAAGTATAAAGGGAACATCTATTGTACTTGGTTAAAGGCGCTGCTTATGCTCATACACTCTTCGAATTTAACCGCTACATGTAGGAGATCCGGAGTGCTAACCCAACACTAGCAACATATTTGGAGGAAGCGGACGTGAGACTATGGTCACGGGTTTGTTGTCATGGAGAAAGGTACAATATAAAAACAAGCATCATAGTTGAATCTATTAACTCCTCTCTCAAGAGAGCAAGAGAATTTCCCATAGTGTTTCTTTTGGAGTTTGTAAGGGAAAAATTGGGAAGGTGATATTGGAAAAGGTGAGAAGATGCTATGAATCTCACAACTGAACATAGTCGGGGAGTTGAAAACTTATTGGCGATTCATGAGGAGTTAGCGGATACGATGACTGTCCAACCAATTGATGGATGTCGATTCTTTGTGGTAGGTGGCAAACGTGATTGTGTTGTTGATTTGGAACATATTAAGTGTGATTGTGGTGTCTATGGAATTGAGAAAATACCTTGCCTGCATGCTATAGCAGCTGGAACCTTTGCTAATCTGCATATTGCCACACTTGTGTGCCCCCTATACTCGAGGGATTTGTATGCAGGTTACTCACAGAATATATATCCTTGTGGTGGAGAAGTTGAGTCATGGACTTGTTTTCCTCAAGATGTAAAGCGTGGCCAGGGGCGACAAAAGAAATCAAGATGGCAATCTTGGTTGGAGCTATCTAGGATGAGAGGACACGAACCGCGGAAGCTACAGAAGGATTATAGCTGCTCAAACTGCAGACAAACTGGTCATACACGTCCAAATTGTTCAAATATTGAGAACTAATCTTCTCGGGAATCTGCTGGAAAGTCCTCTGTAAATTTTCTGGACATCTTCTGTAAGTCTTCTTTTCGTCTTCCGTAAATCTTCTGTAAGTCTTTTCCAGAGGATGTCTTCTTGAAGTCTTCTGTAAGTCGTTCTGGAAGTCTTCGGTAAGTCTTCTGGATGTCTTATGTAAGTCGTCTGGACGTCTTCTGTAAGTCTTCTGGATGTCTTCTGTAAGTCGTTTGGACATCTTCTGTAAGTCTTCTCTTAGTCTTCCGTAATCTTCTGACAAGTCTTCTAGTTATCTTTCTTATGTCTTGTGCACTTATGTCTTATGTCTTGTGAACTTATGTCTTATGAAATTATCTTATGCCTTTTGAACTTATGTCTTATGAACTTATATTATGTCTTATGTCTTGTGTTTGAATAAGTTCCTTCATTAGAATAGGTTACAAAAGCGGACAAAAGATTAGTGCACTACCAAAGTAGTTGTACAAAAGATTAGTGTCCTACCCTGTTAATGTATTTAAAGGTTACAAAAGCATCAAACAAAAATTACACATTCGATCGTACATATCCAAGCCGTCAATACCAGTTTTTGTCCCATTGTAGCCATGGGTCTCATCAAATTAAAATGTTTAGATAATCTTAGGTTTGATCGTAGTGTAGATATTAGGAAGAAGGCTTAACCATAAAACAAGTCTAAAATATAATCATGTTTAAGAGTCTAAGAGAAGATTATGAATTGTCTACTTTATTAATTAAGATGAGATTACAAATATATAAAATAGAGGTTACAAGGGTTTTCAGAAACAAAGGATGGATCATGTGGTCTAGAATAGGAAGGGGGGAGCGCATAATTTGAATCAAGGGGAAAGAAAGCCATTCAAGTGGTATCTAGTATATTTGACTAGATGCTGGTTATTTTCCAGTTGTTCCAGCCTGTCAAGGTTTATCTCTTCTTCCTTTCCCATGGATGGATAAGGGTAAATACCCAAGGATAGGCGCATAGTAACTCCTCCCTTTACCCGGAATATCTTCTTACCATTTTACTTTCCCAACCATTCTTCTCCCCTTCCTTAATCCTTTTACCTCAAATATGTACCTCAACTTAACACTCCCCCTCAAGCTTGACCATGTAAAACAAGTCAAGTTTGGAATGTTATGAGATCTCCCTCATTAAAAACCTCATCAAGGAAAATCCATTGAGATAAAACCTTGACGAGGGAAAAAGAGTAAAGACCCCATAACGAGGGGATTAGCTAAGCTTAGTGAGATCAATGAGTCCCAACCGGATGTGGATGGAATTCACTGTCTTCTATGCAGGCTTTACTTCCTGGAAGGATAAGCTTTACTTCTGATATGTGGACGGCAATCACACATGAAGGTTACATGTGTTTGACAGCACATTATGTAGATAGAGACTGAAAATTGAAGAATAAGATTCTTTCGTTCTGCGCTTTACCGCCTCCACATACGGGTTTTCAATTAGCTATGAAGATTCTTGATGAAATGAAAGAATGGGGTATTGATAAAAAGGTGTTTTCAATCACACTTGACAATGCTACAAACAATGATTCTATGCAAGATATCTTGAAATCTCAGCTTATGCTGCAAAACGATTTGGTTTGTGGTGGAGAATTCTTTCATGTCAGATGTTCTGCGCACATCCTCAATCTTATTGTTCAAGATGGACTCAAGGTAATCGACAATTACTTGCATAAGATCAGAGAGAGTGTTAAGTTTGTCAAAGCATCTGAATCTCGTGAGCTGCTCTTTGCTAAATGTGTTGAATCTGTACGTGTTAAAGAGAATGCTGGATTGCTTTTGGATATTACTACACGATGGAATTCAACATATAAAATGAGTGACATGGCCCTGAAGTATCGATCAGCATTTGGTCATCTCAAACTTATTGAGAGGAGTTACAAGTTTCACCCAAGTGACGATGAGTGGAGAAGATTGCAAAAGATGAGTGATTTCTTAAAGCCCTTTGATGAGATTACTCGCCTCATGTCAGGATCAACATATCCTACTTCCAACTTGTATTTCATGCAAGTGTGGAGAATTCAAAACTGGCTGACACTGAATGAAACAAGTAGAGATGATGTTGTCCGAAGAATGGTTATACCCATGAAGGAGAACTTTCAAAAATATTGGGAAGAAGTCAGCGACATTTTTGCCATGGCTACAGTTTTTGATCCACGTCTGAAACTAAAACTTGCAGAGTTTTGTTTTGGTAAAGTTGACAAGAATTCTTTAGAAAGAAAGATTAAACATTTGCGTGAAAAACTGCAAACCTTGTTTAGCGCCTATGAGAACAAGGAAAAATCGAATTCTCCTTCTGCAAAAACACGTGAAGCTACTCTAGACCAAGTTGCAGAGGATGAACAAAGTGAAATTTCAACAATTATGATGTGAGTTTGCTTTTGATTCTGATTTTTTTAATTCACTCTTAAATACTGATTTTAATAACACCTCAAGAACATGATATAACACTTGATTTTCAAGACTTTTTTCATTCTGCAAAGCAAATGTTGTTGTTAGTGGAAAATCACCACTAAAGATATACCTCGAAGAACCACCTATAGACGGAAAGGTGTTTGCGAGTTTGGATATCCTGAGCTATTGGAAAGATAACTCGAAACGTTTTGGTGCATTGGCTTTAATGGCGTGTGACCTTCTTAGTATACCTATCACAACTGTAGCTTTTGAATCATCTTTCAGTACTAGGCTCGAGTTTGAACAAATACAGAAGTCGTCTGCTACCAAAACATGTTCAAGCACTGATATGTAATCACAATTGGTTGAAGGGATTTGAAGCTTACGAAAATGGTAATAATTTTTATTATAACAACTAGTTTTGTCTACTATACTGCTTCTTGGTCTTCATTATAGTTAGCTAACTCATTTTGGATCATATATGTAGAGGAAGATGAAGAATATGTTGATGATGAGACATTACCATCCTTTGAATCCATTGTCGATGAAGAAGATGACGCTTGATGGAGAATCATTTTATTAGTGTTTCAGTTTAGCTTGTTGGTTTTCATATTTCCATTTATAATTTAAGTTTTTTTTACTAGATTACTTTGAACTATTACGGTTTGTTGCTTTCATGTTCTTTACGTTGATTTATTGGATTTATGTTTAGAGAACTAACATGTGTCTGAACCTGCAAATCAAATGTGAGAATAACATTTGCGTTTCTTTCTTATGAGTTGTTAAAATTTAGACTTAGTCTTTTAAAATAAGTATATGTGTTAGGTGGACGAGTCTAGATGAGAATATGTATAGCTTTTCTTGAGTTTGAATTTTTTCTTCTTCACATAGGAAACACAAAGGCATATTATAAACTAACCAAGATAGATATGAGCAAAGGTCAGAACAAAGACCCTATTACTATTAGTAGACATTGAGCAAAGGTAATAACACGTCTTCTTTTTGTAGGTAACCCGCGGGTCAACACGCAAAGAAAGTAAAATAGGTTGGACGGGCTTGGACAAGATATTTCTGGCCGCAACCCACCACGGGCCAACCCACGCGGGTTGATGAACTGACTGAACCGCTGCGGGTTTGTACATATGGACGCGGGTCATCCCGTTTGACAATTCTATATGCAGCCTTGGTAAACAAATCAGCTAGCTGGTCCTCACTTATAGTGTAGCACGGCAGTGTGACTCTTTGTACAATCATCTGCATTACCTTATGGTAATCAACCTCAATATGTTTAGTCCTCTCATGGAACACCAAGTTGGAAGAAATGTGTATGGCAGCTTAGTTGTCACAATGCATCACCATTGGGGTGGCTTGATCAATCCCCAAGTGCTTCAGTATCCCCTTGATCTAAACCAACTCGTTTGTCAACTTCAATTTTGCCCTATACTCGGCTTCAACACTAGAACATGAGACCATCTTCTGCTTCTTTCTCTTCCATGTAGCCAGGTTTCCACCAATGAAGGAACAATAGCCAGTAGTACATTTCCTATCAACTCCATCACAAGCCTAGTCCGCATCACAGTAACCAACAACTTCAGTGTTCCCATTGCACCCCATCCAAATCCCTTGATCTGGTGATACATTTAGATACATTAAGATCCTTTCTACCATGCGCCCAATGATACTCCTTTGGGAGATGCATATGTTGGCTCACCTGATTCACAACAAAACATATATCAGGTCGTGTAATAGTCAAGTATATTAACTTACCAACAAGCTTCCTATAGAGCTTAGGGTCATGGAATGACATGTTATCTTCAATCTCCCCCCCACACGTGGGACCTTGTATCCATCTTCCAAGGGCATCTTGTATGTCTTTCCTCCATCTTTCCATGCATCTTTCAAAAGATCAAGTGTATACTTTCTTTGGGACATGAAAAATCCTTCCTTGGATCTACATATTTCAATTCCAAGAAAGTATTTCATCTCTTCCAAGTCTTTGATTTCAAATACTGACTTTAGAAACTCCTTGGTCGAGTTGATACCATTTTGTCACTTCCAGTAATAATAATATCATCAACATACACAAGGAGGACAACAATACCTAAGGGATTTGTGAGAGTGTAGAGGGTGTGATCGAGTTCAGATTAACTAAACCCTTACCATTCAAATTTGTGCTTAACTTATTGTATCAAGCTTTTGGTGACTTTTTAAGACCATAAATAACCTTCTTTAGTCTCAACACATTTCCCTTCTTGACCAAGTTCTCCAAACCAGGTGGAGGATACATGTATATGTCATCTTCAAGCTCTCCTTGTAAGAATGCATTCTTCACATCCATCTATCAAAGACCCCATTCCAGATTCACTGCCAAGGACAACATTATTCTGATTGTGTGAAGTTTAGCCACTGGTGCAAAAGTTTCAATGTAGTCTTCTCAATACGTTTGGGTGAATCCTCTTGCAACCAGTCTTGTTTTCCTCCTATCCACCTTCCCATTTGTAAGGTATTTGATTTTGAAGATCCATCTACTTGACACAACCTTTTTCCTCTTGGTAACTCACTCTCATATCGAGTGTCATTCTTGATCATAACATTAGCTTCATCCCCTATTGATTCTCTCCATGCCTTATCCATTGTAGCTTCTTGATATGATCTAGGAATGGCATTTTCATCTAGACTGATCATGAAGGCACAATGCTCTTCAGGGTACTTAGCAAGTGAACAGACAACTTGAGAAGGATGTTCTACAGCTTGTCCATTGTAGTAAGTCCTTGCACCATTTTGTTGAGGAGTATAAGGGCAACTTGTTTGATGTAAGATTACATGTTGAGCAAGGTGTTGTTTGAATGCATGGCTTGTATACTCCCCACCATTATCTTATCTAAAAAAATTTAAGCTTAGCATTGTAATGGTTAGTCACGTAAGTTTGAAAACTCTTAAACGCATCAAGAACCTTATCCTTAGATGGCATCAAAGTTATCCAGATGTATTTAGATTTTTCATCAATGAATGTCACAAAGTACTTATAATTATCCCTAGGCAAGGAAGGTGCAGTCCACACATCTGAATGAACTAAATCAAAGCATTTATCATAAGTAGTACTAGATGTTGGAAAAACAGTCTTACAATGCTTGCCTAAAATGCAAGTTTCACACTCATTATTTTTAAACACCACACCTGGAAACATCAAGTTCAAAGCTCTATCATGAGGATGACCTAGTCTAGCATGCCACAAGGCATTATTATTCAACATAGAAGCAGGAGCAAATGAGTAGACATAATCAGGAACATGAGTAAGATCTTCTAGCATATATAAGTCTCCGTGGTTAATCCTTTCCCAATTAATCTCTTGCTCTCATATCCTGAAACTTCACATCATTAGGGCTAAAGATCACATTGCATTATAAATCAAAAGTACATTTTTTTCACGGATAACAAGTTTGAAGTAAAGTTAGGCATGTAGAAGGCCCTAGATTCTTTACCAAACAATTTTAGATTACATATTCCCTTAATTGGGACTTCTCACCTTTAGATATCATTACATGACCATGAGCAGGTTCAACATCTTTAATAAGTCTAGGATCACTAATCATATGATGGGATGCAGCAGAGTCAATTATCAATGGTTTAGACATATTGCAAGCATTATATGAATGGCAACTTGTAGTTGGTTCATATGCAATCCTAGACTGATCTACGCTGATTATTTGAGTCATACTCAGTCCTAGAGTGATCAATACTACCAGTTCTCACCAATGTATGCATCAAAAGAATACCTAAGGGTGTTACCATTGTCCTTGAAGATCTTGATTAGAGCATCAACGTCTAATCTCCTAATCAAGTCATTTTCATTGAACCTCTGGTTACTTGGTTGAGTGGTTTGTGTTGCCATGGCCACCATTTCTCGTCCATCTCCTTCATTGATCCGCTTTGAGCTACCCGCAGCACTTGTCCTAGCAGCACTTGTCCCATGTTGCTCACTCCTTCCATAGGAGAGGTGAGCTCTTGCATCATTGTCCTTCATGAACTTAGCCAGCTTCAAGTGTGGGTGTAATACCCAGCACTAACTCTTCTTGTGTCATGCCTCTTACAATGACCACATATCTCATTTAACTTCCTTTCTTCAAACCGGTTGTGCTTGATATGTAATCTTGAGGAAATTCAATTTGATTGCCTAGAGAGAGCTCTCATTTACCTCCAAAGAGTCCAAGAGACCCTTGCTCCTTCTGAATTTGGGCGCTTACATCTTCTAGATGAGGAAGTTTCCTAGCCCTAAGTATGTGCTTGATTAGGTCATTATAAGTGGGATTTAGGGTCATCAAGAGGCCAAAGACCTTGTCTTGCCCTCTTATCTCATTCAGCTCATCTTGGTCAGTAGTGTTTGGCCTCAACATCTGCAGCTCTGACCATAAGCTCTAAACTTTCCCAAGTTTTCTTGTAAACTCCATGTCATCTGCCCTCTTCACCTCAAACACCCTACTAAGGTTTGAGATGTTCCCATACACCTTCTTGAGTGTATCCCAAAGGTCTTTTGCCTTCTCACAGTAGCTATATGCCTCCAAGATTGAGGGATCCAACGAGCTTTAGAGAATATACATAACCAGCATGTCTTCTTGCAACCACTTGTCCTCCTCGCTTGTGAGATCCTCCTCATCATTTTCATCCTCAATAATGAGTTTTTGGAGCTTCAAAAAACGTAATATGTCCCCACAAACCCTTACTCCCCACAGCAGTCTTCACCAACCAAGACCATAGGAGGTAGTCTCCTCCCTTGAGTGTAACCAGAACCACAACCTTATTGTTTTCCATCTTGATTGTCTTGAAGAAAAGTATGAGATCCAAAAATCTTGAGTCTTTGCGTGAATCAAACCCAAATTATAAGGAACCTGGCTCTGATACCATAAAATGTTTAGATAAACTTAGGTTTGATGATAGTGTAGAGATTAGGAAGAAGGCTTAACCATATAACAAGTCTAAAATGTAATCATGTTAAAGAGTCTAAGAGAGGATTATGAAATGTCTACTTTATTCATTAAGATGAGATTACAATTATAGAGAGTAAGGGTTACAAGGGTTTTTAGAAACAAATGATGGATCATGTGGTCTAGAATAGTAAGGGGAGCGCATAAATTTGAATCAAGGGGAAGGAGAGCTATTCAAGTGGTATCTACCATCTTCGACTAGATGTTGGTTACTTTCCATATGTTCCAGCCTGTCGAGGCTTATCCTTTCTTCCTTTCTCATGGATGGATAAGGGTAAATACCAAAGGATAGGCGCATGATAACTCCTCCCTTTACCCGGATGGTCTTTTTACAATTTTAATGTCCCAACCAATTCTTCTCCCATTCCTTAATCCTTTTACCCCAAATATGTACCTCAACTTAACACAAATAGCAATCCAATGATTGTTCTTGAAGTTCACTGGCGCATAAATATCATTCACCTCCGATCCCCAACCTTCTTTGTTTGGCAAAATTTGGGTAGTAAACCTGCATAATAATCCCTAACTCCTGGCAGGGAGCCGCCTTCCTAACCTGTTCATATCGGGCTCTGACCTCTTAAACTTTGGATACTTAAACGTCCACATCCTACTAAACACATGATCAAGAAAACAAAGCCTATCAGTTAGAAGCTTTATCTCCTTTAGGCACTGCCGAAACCCTCCAATCATAACTTTCGTCAAGTTCTTGAAACTTTGTCCAAACTCTTCTTTCTTAACCCCACTCAACGAAAAAAAAACTCAGTACGAGCCTTAGAGACGATACAAAGTTTCTTCCAGGGTCTTCTTTCTTCCTTGAAAGAAATCTCAAGATATTCATCATTAACAATGATAACCTTTAGATTGGTCCACGGCTTAATACCATGGTCTGCCCATCACTCTTTGCTCCACTTCACCTTACCTTCACCACCACACATGAGATTCACGAGGTTTTCAACCACCACATCGGTGTTATCATTGTCCCACTGAGGGAACAATTCACCAATCTCCTTCACCACAAGGTTCACCACGCGAGTCTGCATGAAGTAATGAATATCAAGTTAGATACTGAGACAATAATCACTACCATAATACTGGGAATAATCAGACATACCTGTGTGATGATACTCTCTTTGAAAATTTTTTGTCCTTTATGTCCCTTATAAGCAGCAAAGGAGGACTAGGTTTGTTTCGTATGAGCTTTCTATACTCCGCAACAAAGTCGGGCAGAGCGAAGTAGATCCAAAATTGGAGTACTTGAACAAACCCATCAATAATATAATTTTTTTTTCAAATCTTTACCCTGCACAGAGTCCATAAGGATCTTAAACACCAATCTCCCCCATGGGTAGGTCTCAAAGTCTTCTATATTCATCTAGCCTTGCAGGGCTAGCCCGTGTAGCGGATGTGGACTTTCTTCTTTCAATGAATCATGTGTAAATTGCTAGGTATCCCAGCCTCATGCGGTCATCCCGAGACCATTTTCCACATCTACCACACGCCACCCACTATTTGCTGGGAGTTTGGACCATAATCGATATCAACACCCATCAACTCCTAGAACCAATACAACTCCTCTGTCATCTCTACATGAGGATTATCCACATGCTAAACATACTCGCAGTTGAGACCGGTGAGATGTTCGAAATAAATGAGTGAATACCTCATCGGCTCTAAATCAATGAGACTCCAAAGCTCGTACTTCTTCTTGACATCAAGCTGAAAACAGAGCATAAAATGAACCAGCCTTGACGCCCAACCAAAGTTCAACTCCCAAAACTTTATGAAGACTCCCAACCTAGAGTTCCTCAGCTCCTCCCATTCATCAGCATGGAGAGCATCCTTTACAGCAAGAAGTAATCTGGGGTCATCGGTATGATATCCAATACTCTTCAGTGGAATGGGCTCTTCCCCTAAGGTGAACAACATCTTCGGAAGTTCTGGTAATTCCATTTTATAGCCTGCAAACAGTGACAAAACGACATCTCAAACATAAAACAAACACACCAAGAGTTTTATACTAACATCCAAACTCTTGAAGACTTTGGAAGACTTACGAAAGACTTAAGGAAGACTTCCGGAAGTCTTACTGAAGACTTAAGAAAGACTTACGGAAGACTTACAAACACTTACGGAAGACTTCATGGAAGACTTACGGACGACTTCCATGAAGACTTGCAGATGATTTCCATGAAGACTTACGGTAGACTTCTGGGAGACTTACGGAAAAATGGGTCAACTTAACGGCCGATGCAGAGAAAGGGAGGTCGGAAAGGAAAGAAATAAAGGAAGAAGTCACGGGGAGAAACGAACGGTTTCAGATCTGAAATAAAGAGGAACCGATTAATTTAATTTACTATAATGCACTTGGGCAATGAAGGAAATACAAGATTGACCGGAAAAAAAAACAAGATTACATGGAGTGAAAACGACGAAGAAGAGATTAGTCGGAAATCGCCACAGTAATCGCCTTAGAAAAAGAGGCTAGGGTTTCGCCAATTTTTTTTTTCTGAAACACCGAAAAGTGAAAAAGAACAGTGAAAAAATACTATTTATATGTCCAGTAAATTATTAGGTTATGCTAAATATATTTTGCTTCTTTCCAGTTAATTTCAAATTGAAGGTAAATTAAGTTTCGGTTAGGTTTGAAGACTTCTTGAGAAGTCTTGTCGGAGTCTTCCAGTAGTTAGAAGTCTTCTCAGAGTCTTACGGGAAGTCTTCCAGTTCAGAGTCTTCATGAAAGTCTTACAGAAGTTAGAAGACTTCCCGGGAAGTCTTCTGGAAGTCTTCTGAAACCCTAAAATCAATTAATTAACCAAAAAGCATTTCCTTAAACATAAAATAATCTTAGAAAGTATTTAAAATCATCTTATTATAGAATCACTAACACATATTCGTCAAATTCAAAAAATAAAAAGTTTAAAAAGATAAGATTTCAAAATCTAACCCTAAAACTACCTACAATACTATAACATAGGTTACTAAACCCTAAACCAATGAATATCATGACTCATTCTACATTAAATCATCTAGGTTGAAAACAATTAAATTTTAGTTGATATAAATTTACATCATTTACAAATGTTTGTGGTTATATGATTTCTATTCGCCCCCCTCCCCCCATATAAATATTTTTTTATAAAATTTATAAATTATTTTTTAAGATTTACTGTTTGAGAAGACATCTAGAGAAGTCTTCCGAAGAAGACTTAACAGGGAAGTCTTCTCAGAGAAGACTTTTGGAAGACTACTGGAAGACTTCACCATTAGGCGGGAATTTGAATTTCACTGAAATTCAAGCGGGAAAATTGTAGAGTTTTCTGTGAAGTCTTCCATGAAGTCTTCTACTACATTATATGTTAGAAGACTTCCCGGGAAGTCTTCCGAAACCCTAAAATCAATTAACTAAGTAAAAAAACACTTCTTTAAACATAAAACAAACTTAGAAAGTGATTAAAATCATCTTATTAGAGGATCACTAACACATATTCGTCAAATTCAAAAAATAAAAAGTTCAAAAGATAAGATTTCAAAATCTACCCCTAATACTACCTACAATACTATAACATATGTTACTAAACACTAAACCAATGAATATCATGATTCATTCTACATTAAATCATCTAAATTAAAAATAATTCAATTTTAGTTGATATAAATTTACATAATTTACAAATGTTTGTGGTTATATGATTTCTATTTTCCCCCTTATAAATATTTTTTTATAAATTTTATAATTATTTTTTATAAACCAATGAAGTCTTCTCACGCGAAAAAGTTATTATAGTAAAATTGAATACATTTTTTTTGTTTGCTCACAAGGAATTTGTTGTATTTTCAATAGCTTTTGGGTTACTTTTGCATTTGATTGAATTTGGGGTACACTTTTATATTTGAAATCAAGTTTTGAGTCATTTTTAGCAATTTCCCATACATAAATATACAATATAATAAATAGAAAAACCATATTAAGCATCTATTATAATATTAATATTTGATATAAAAAGCAAGAAAATTAGAATAAGCAATAATATAATAAATATAAATAATAAGTGAATATACAATATAGTTAACATTTGAAAATCAAAATAGTTTTGCGCGTAGCGCGGCTTAACCCCTAGTTTGAAAGAAAATTTATAAAAATTACTAGAAAATGAGACATATTGTTTTATATTGTTTGAACACAAGATTAGTTATTATATTGTTCAGAAATATAGATAGTAGTATAATATTGTTTCTATAATTACTTTGTAATAGAGATGTGTATTTAATTTAAAATTCTGCAAAAAAATTACTTATGACAAATACTAATTTATTGTTTTCAAAACGACCATATATCCATCAACACTGCAAAGAGAAAGTTTATTATACAATTCATTAGAAATTTAGATATTTTCATTAAAAATATTACAATAAACATCTATTTTAATAGTAGAATAAATAAATATACAATATAAGAAATAGAAATAATATGTCAAAGATATATCATAATATGAAAATAAGTAAATAAATAAAATTTATAGTAAAATAAATAATAAGTAACTATACAATAGGAGAATATATATATATATTACATTAAACATCTATCGTAATATTAGAATAAATAAATATACAATATAATAAATAGAAATATTATATAAAACATCTATCGTAATACTAAAATAAGTAAATATAAAATATAAAAATAATAATTAAATATACAGTATAAGAAATAGAAAAATACATTAAACATCTATTTGAAAAATGTATATTAAAATAAATAATAATAATTAAATATACAATATAAGAAATAGAAATATTACATTAAACATCTATCATAATATTACCATAGATATAAAACCAAGAAAATTTGAATAAGTAAATATACAATATAAGAAACAATAAATAATAAGTAAATATACAATATAAGAAATGAAAAAATACTTTAAACATCTATCTGAAAAATGTATACTTTTATGTTTTATTATTTCCAAATAATTTTATAAGTAAGTATACAATATAAATAATAAATAATAAATAATTAGTAAATAAACAATATAAGAAAGAAAAATATTACAGTAAACATTTGTCATAATATTATCATTTGATACAAAAAAAGAAAATTAGAATAAGCAAATATATAATATAAGAAAAAATAAACAATAAGAAAATATACAATATAAGAAATGAAAAAAAACTAAATTAAACATATCTATGTGAAAATGTATAGTTAAATAAATAGCAAGTAAATATAAATATTACAATAAACATCTATCTTAATATTAGAATAAGTGAATATAAAATATAAGAATAATAAATAATAAGTAAATATACAAAATAAAAAATAAAAATGCTACATTAAATATCTATCATAAGATTATCATTCATCATAAAAGCAAGAAATTAGAATATGTAAATATACAATATAAAAATAAATAAACATACAATATATGAAACAAAATATTAAATTAAAATTCTATCATGATATTGGAAAAAGTAAATATACAACAAAAGAAAAATACAAATAGATAAATATACAATATAAGAAATAGAAAAATTATATTAAGCATCTATTATAATATTAAAATTTGATATAAAAGTAAGAAAAATAGAATAAGTAATAATATAAGAAAAAATAAATAATAAGTAAATATACAATATAAGAAATATTTTTATAGTTAGCATTTGAAAATAAAAATAGTTTCGCGCGTAGCACGGTTTAACTCCTAGTTTGAAAGAAAATTGATAAAAATCCCTCTATATATTAAATGAGAAGTACATTTGACACGTGTCGCTCATACAGCCCTTCTCAGCCGAAATAACGCGATTCTATTGGTTGATTTTTTAGAAATTCATTTTTGATTTATTTTTCTCATCGACACAACTTGAATGGAAAGAACTATAAACACTTACCTTATATTGTATTCTCGGTTCAAAATAAATCATTTTCCGATGATTTCTCTTTTTAATGCATTGAATACTCATTAAATAAGACAGATTGAAGGGAAACAACCGTAATTGTCAAGAAAATTTGTAGATCATTTGTTTCGTTATTATTATTTGTTATTAGTTTCCTTATAACAAATATTAGTTAATACATGTAATAATAAGTTGCCTTATAATAAATTAATTAATTTCGCAAGAATATTATTTAATACATGTAATAATTAGTTTCCTTATAACAAATATATTACTTGCGCAAGAATATTAGTTAATACATGTAATAATTAATTTCCTTATAACAAATATATTACTTGCGCAAGAATTATTAGTTAATACATGTAATAATTAGTTTCCTTATAATTAGTTAATACATGTAATAATTAGTTTCCTTATACCAAATAATTTAGTTGCGCAAGAATATTAGTTAATACATGTAATAATTAGTTTCCTATAATTAGTTTAATACATGTAATAATTAATTTCACTTTGTATATATATATATTGGTGAATCTCTATGTCTTTACACCCGCACATTTTTATTGGCTATGCTCTTTAGAGTAGTCGCCATGGCCAGGGAGCATCGTCTCTTTGAGAGGACTAAAGGCATCAACGGTCTAGAAAAGATCATCATCCGCGATCGTCACGGCCGATCTTTCGAGGTATTCTCCTTATCTTGTCTATATATATATATATATATATATATATATATATATATATATATGCTTAGACCGTGTGTAATGTATCTGTGCAGGCTATATTCAAGCCTCCAAAAACGATTCGTGGAGGCATTCCAGTATTGTTTCCACAAGTATGTGTGCTTTGAATGTACTTTTTTTTACTTTGTGACTGAATGATGTTTAATTTGTTTTGTTAATGGAATGTTTTTTTTTTGTAAATGTAGTATAGTAACACTGGTCCACTTCCTTCACATGGATTTGTTAGAAATAGGTTCTGGACAATTGATGCTAATCCTCCTCCTTTACCATGACATCCTCCTTCTAGCGCTCTTGTTGACCTCATCCTAGAATCATCCGCAGATGATTTAAAGATTTGGCCTCATAAGTAAGTATCTTGAACCTCTATCTTTCCCATTCTTACACCATTTTAAAGATATTTTGGTAAAAATATATGCTAAAACATCTCACCGGAAGTGAAAATGATTTCAAGTCTCATTGCCAATTAGTTTTTGAGTTTAAATATTTCATAAATCGTTTAGGGTCCCATAAATCTCAGGGTCGACTTTGCCTATGAATCTTCACAACATATACATAGAACGTGATTTACTTCTCCCAGAGAGTAGCCTTGTAACCAAATATGTATCCATTTCAGGTTTGTATATCGACTGCGAGTAGCATTAGGGCATAGAGGAGATTTGATGTTGACATCTCGTGTTAAGAATACTGATGCAAAGCCGTTTAACTTCACATTTGCTCTTCACCCTATTTCTCTGTTTCCGATATCAGGTAATCTCATGCAAGCCAACTCTTTCTGATTGCTAGCTAGACTTAGAGGGAGTTCATGTCCCATATATATATATATATTTATTTTCTTCATTGACTTTTCCTCAAAACCTTTTTGATATCATTTCAAACATGTTAGAATATTTTCTTGAAATGTTTTCCTAGCATATAATTACGCAGTTCTTGTTTAATGTTCTGTTGGGTGTTAGTATGCTATATAATATCAGCAGTCTGTGGTCAGTCAAATCCAGGTGAAAGGATTGCATGGTTTGGATTATCTTGACCAACAAAAGAACAAAACACGTTTCAGTGATCATGTCAAATCTATAACTTTTAACTCCCAGGTAAGCTTATCTTTTAACTCACTGATGATGTCAAAGCTATTATTATAGCACTGCTTAGTCTTCTATATAGCTTGACAGGCTTTACCTAAGTACTCCAAATAAAATCAGAATCGTGGACCACAAGAAAAAAAAGACAATCGTGGTACACAAGGAAGGACAAGTTGATGCTGGTAAAGACCCGATACTTTCTTAAACCTAATCTTATGCACATAGAGAGACAGAAACATATTGTTTTTATAATGATGGATCCTTTTTTATGATAATGCAATAGTGGTGTGGAACCCATGGGAGAATAACGTGTCTGATTTGGGAGTTGAAGATTACAGGCGTTTTGTTGCGGTTGAAAGCGCTGCTGTGGAGAAACCGATCATATTGAAACCTGGACAAGAGTGGAAAGGCATACTCCAAGTGCATGTGGTTCCTTCCTTCGATTTGAAAGCTTGACACCAAAAAAAAAAGAAATTCATGCAAATTATACTTTATATATGTAGTCAGGGTCCAAAACAAGACTTTACCAGTCACTACTTTTGTAATTTTAGTCTCTGTGACACAAGTTGATCGTAAAAAGGTGGATTGCTTTTTGTTTAATCATTAACAAATACGTATTATAGTTCTTGTGAGTGTTTGTGGAATTATTTAATTGTTAAATTGAAAATTCAAGGCCACAAAATGAAAGGCTTAGATCGATGGTTACGTGGTTAAGGTTTGGCTCACTGGACCAGCTGCTGGAGTCATGATTAGATGATCGGTGCGGTCCAGCTTGTGGAGTGACCTTTGTATTTTGTAACTTTATTATTCAACTAAATGGGTATATATTTTTGATTAATTATACTCTCAATTTTAAAATCCCCCTATATATTAAAAAGAAGTCATTTTACCACATGTCACTCATACAAAGCTTATCAGAAGAATTTGAGACATTTGATTGGTCAATTTTTGGAATTGACTTATCATTTTTTTAATTCATCGATCCCAATATAATAGGAAAGTACCACTAAAATCGATCCCACCATTTAATTCATCGATCCCACTAATTGCAACGGAAAACATAATTTAATGACCAATTAACATCACTTTCCAAATGACTTACGTAATTAGTTAATAAATTATTTGCGCAAGAATATTAGTTAATACATGTAATAATTAGTTTCTTTATAACAAATAATTACTTGCGCAAGAATATTAGTTAATACATGTAATAATTAGTTTCCTTATGATTAGTGAATACATGTAATAATTAGTTTCCTTATAACAAATAAATTACTTTCGGCAATAATATTAGTTAATACATTTATATAATTAGTTTCCTTATGATTAGTTAATACATGTAATAATTAGTTTCTTTATAACAAATAAATTACTTGCACAAGAAGGTAAACACACACGTCTATCAAATCTTCAAATGTACCACGAAAATCTGCAAATGATGATCTTATTTGAAATCACAAACTAATTGATAATATGGTTTTAAGGTACTTGATCAGTTGATCCAAACGAGAAGGAGACTGCGAATAAGAAACTATACGAACTGAAAGTGGGTTTGCTAAGAAACTAAGAGAACCACTCGTTCTTCTTCTGAAGAATATGTTAGATCAGTGTAATCTTCATGTTTAGGCTTTTAGGTCTGCAAGAGACAGGTTTGACGTGGAAGGATCAACAGGTTATAGGATGAGGTTGATTGAAAGTTGACAATCTGATGGACGGACTCATAATCTGCCCGACTGCAAATGAAGTTGCTGCTTTGATACCTGGAGATTTTGTTTTAAATATGGATACGCGAGATATTGTTCTAGAGAGTACAAGTGGAAGTTGCAAAGGATAAGTAAATTACAGATGAGTTGATGAGTTGATCCAAAACGAGAAGGAGACTGCGAATAAGAAACTATACGAACTGAAAGTGGGTTTGCTAAGAAACTAAGAGAACCACTCGTTCTTCTTCTGAAGAATATGTTAGATCAGTGTATCCTCATGTTAAAGCTTTTAGGTCTGCAAGAGACAGGTTTGACGTGGAAGGATCAACAGGTTATAGGATGAGGTTGATTGAAAGTGGACAATCTGATGGACAGACTCATAATCTGCCAACTACAAATGAAGTTGCTGCTTTGATACCTGGAGATTTTGTTTTAAATATGGATACACGAGATATTGTTCTAGAGAGTACAAGTGGAAAGTTGCAAAGGATAAGTGAAATTACATCCGGCGTATTTGCCTCTGCAATATTCACTATTGTTTCCAGACGGAGAGGATGGCTTTCGATAAATATTCCTATTGGTTTTGAAGACAGTACTGGGAGAAAACACAAGAATGTAACTATGCGTGAATACTTTGCATTTCGTATTTTAGAGAGGAAGGGGGAAGCACCTACAATTACGAGATCAGGAAGATTGTTTCATCAGTTCCTTGTGGACGCCTACACTATGATAGAATCCAGTAGATTGCGTTACTTGTGGCTGATCAAAAAAGCTCCGGTCAGATAGTTACGATTCAATCCAGAAAGCAGCTGCAAGAGGTGGAGCTAAGTTGACTGAGCAAGGAAGACGAATTTTCATTCCAACAACTTTCACCGGAAGAAAAAGGTATATGAAGCAGCACTACTATGATGCCATGACTCTGTGCAAGTACCATGGATTTCCAGACATTTTATCACTTTTACGTGCAATCAAAATGGCCTGAAGTTTCAAGGTATCTAAAAAATATAAGCCTTACCAACGAAGACAGACCAAAAATATTGTGTAGAGTTTTCAAAATGAAACAAGATAATCTTATTGGCTGGTTGACAAATAAATGACGGCTCTCTTTTGTTGGTGCCTGTTGCTGCAGGTTGAGAAACTTGGATTTCATCTTCCGGATCAGGAGATGGGTGTTTTTTTGATGAAGATGAACCTTATTGAGAATATTCTCAACAAAAAAAGATTACGTTACTGTTAACTATTTCTAACTTACTTCTCCACTATTTTTTTGGCCTGGTTCGATTAGCAAAAACCTACAAAAGACCATATAACATCCTCCAGAGTGCACATAATGGAGATAGTCTGACCATATGCGTAATTTCCTATTGTCAACAAATTTGAAATTTGGACAAATTAATTCTAGTGTAGGCATTAGTGGAGAATGAGGGTAACCACGTGAAACGACGGCTTTGGCGGGATAGCCGGAAAGGATATTGCGTACATCCTACTTCATTCCCATGTCTACGTTGCTGATTCCTAGGGTGTAGCTATAATATTTCTTTTAAGAAGTTTGAGGCTTAAATTTTTGTTAAGAGGGCGCTCAACACATCATATCGGGAAAATTAATAACACATATAGTTGGGTGGTTTTTATATGGAGATCGAAGATTGCTTGCTATGCGTGGGATTGGATGGACGGATGACAAGGGAATTGTATAGGGCTATCAAATTACAGTGATAAATAGTGTCTGCCGACGGTATGGGCACAAGGTAAAGTTTTTTTGTGTCATGTATAGATTAACATGGTTTTAGTGATTCTTCATTACTTTAGTTTGTGTTGCATAGGAATTACGTGGGGAATCTTACCTCTTAGGTGAGTAAGTCGATTTACCATTACTCATCAAACACATCTCCGAGGTAATTTACTTTGTAGATGAAAATCCGCGCGCAAGAAAACTAGTTGGCTCACCTCTCATGACGTGAGCCGTTTTTGTGCTTATATAGACATGAAGCTAATTGGATTTGTATAAGGTCATGTTTTTAATAAACTTTTTAACGCTTTTGCCAGTATTTTATTGGAACTTGTCACTGGGTAATGTCTTAGTGAGATCGAACAGGAAACTAACTTATTTGTGGACTTAGTCATATGGTATTGTCTAGCTGTCCTTATCCATTTGAAAACACAATTGCCGTCCACCTCATACGAGGCCAAAGCTCATGATTGTATTTTTGGGGCGTCTCCTACATGTCACTGGTGCTAGATGTCGCGGTAAGCCTATAGAGGTTTGAATGGATAGCTTAAATAATAGTTGTGGAAGATCTATGCTTAAAAGAAAATTTGAATATGTTACTATTGATGGCAGATATGGCAACTATACAGATGTGAGCAAAGAGGTGGTATAAAACTAACTCCAGAATGTCTGGAGAGCATCTTTATTATATTGATGTGAAACTATGGGGGAATCCCTCATCCTTGTCTTTATGTGATATAAATAGGGAGGCAATAACATGGAAAAACTTTATGGTATTACCGATGGAAACAACATTCTCCAATAGTGTCGGCATATCCACTGATCTATGAGCCCGATCCAATGAATAGTCTCGTATTGTGCTAAATAACGGCGATCACAGTGGAATTCGCATGCGACTTGATGTGTTTTGGAGGACGGTAGCGTTAGAAGCCTCATAGCACCTTTTTCTCCGGGTGAAATTACGCAGAGTTTGAGTTAATTGTTTTGGACACCGATTAGGATTGACAATATCTCGATGTTCAGTAGCTTTGCAAGACTATCAATACAAGGCCACGCATCGTATGATCCTCCGAAGTGCTGGTCTAAATATGGTCTTTATAAGCAGAGCAACACAGTCTCTAATTAAGTACTGGGATCTGAGGTTCGGCCATCCTAGGAGCTTGTGCATGTTGCTGCAGGACAATTGAAACGACTTAAGTATTCTTCGAGAACGCCGTTATGGAGATGCTTTGTTTTTCTGGTATTACAGCTACGCAGTGAATATGTTATCAAAGCAGTCTTCCTAAAAAGACATCCGCTTTATTGGAGCTGTGAAAGATTCGTTATATTGCAATAGTGTATGTGTTTTCGTGGAGACTTCAGACAGATTTTACCGCGTATAGTGTGGACGGGTGGTACACGCACAACAAGCGAGAGACAATGGTTTCTGGCGGCTTCTGAAAATCTCGTCCAAATTAATCTTTTGGCGAGCCTAGGGTGTTCGATAGTTTTTGTGAAGGCTTTAAAACGGATATGACCAATTCATCCGAGATTGCCTCGCCTGCGTTTCCCTTCTCTAAAAATGAAATAGATACGCAAGAAATGCAAAAGTAGAGCAGTTCTAATCTTCTACTGCACACTAGTATATTAGGAATTTTGGTACTTGTGTTTGGAGATGGGTAAGAAATATAATTTTGCCTAATCCGATGGTTCCCAACGATGATAGATTTCGGACATCTCCCTTTCTTGATTTGCCTGATTAGTAAGCAACAACAGTGGAGAAAAATCCTAGTTGAGAGATTTAGTAACATTAGAAATAGGCAAGAAGCCGAAAGTCCTGTCTTTCACGTCTGGAAATCAATGGTGAGATGGCAAGCAATTAATCGCCAAAATTCACCTCCAAGGAAGCATTAAGGGGAATTTTGTATAAGATCTTCCCTTAGACGCCCTATTCTCACTTTTCATGAACAAAACTTGATTGAATCGTGCGACTAATATTTAAATGGTGACTTCTCATAGCAATACATATACTACATGCTTGGCCAGAGTAAATGTTCCATTTATTTTGTGTTTACTACTTAATATTTACAAACGGTTCCTAAACCATTTGTACATTAGTCACTAAAAGAAAGCACTGTTGCATTTTTACTTATGTAAGTTTGCGTGGCATTGCAAATGTAATATGAGGAAGGAGTTTCCTTATGCTCCAATCCAGAATTTTGTCAGCACCTCTGTATCAGTTATTTTATCCTCATCCAGAATTGCTATGACCGTACTGAAGAATAACATAAGTTGTATTATCTTCTGCAGAGTTTTTATAGACAAGCCAGTGTTTTGAAGTGGTTTTTGGACTGCGCTATCACGTCATAATCCCTCTAACGTCAATAGAACCACCGCCGTAATGCTTTTGTATGGCTCCGACGACTATCTTGTTTGTAGCTCACAAGTAAGGGCTATTGATGTTGAAGATGGATTAAATGAGACAGCCATGTGGAATGGAATACACTACCTAGGAGGCATACATTGATACTACACTTCATAGTCTTCCAGCTACTTATCAACGCGATGTGAATAAGAAAAGGTAAAACGGATATAGTATAATGGTCGGTATACTAAAATGATTTGCCTGAGACTATAGGTTAAGTCTGTGAAAAGGGCACCACAATTTTTTCCCCCCTAAAGACATTATGTTTCTAGTGTAACCTCGTTTACCACCTGACTAAGGGCAAATTATCGTTTCCCTTCAAGATGTTCGAGACGTAGTCTTCCACGGTTGACATTTTTTGGCCTTCGCCGATGACTAATCTTCACAAACCGGGTCATATATAATGGTTAGGAGGACATTCTACGAAGTGGTGTGTCATATTGGGTTTGTTGGATTAATGTTTGCTCGTGCCCTAGGATCAGTATCTCTCTCTCATTCCTAGTGGTCAGTAACTTACTATTATTGTCACTTTTCAAGAGTTAAGTTTTCGAGATCTGAATAATATAAATCCCCTAATAATCTTGGTTAGACGAAAGGAAAGCCGGAAGCACATAATAACTCATTCCAAAACTTGTTGTTGCTCAAAACCTAACTTTTCCTAGTAATATCTTTACGTGAACAATAAGATCACTTGGTACGTAATTTCCGGTTACTGTCATTACTTTTTTATCCAACAATTTTTTTAAAAATTACCATATTAATTGTTCCATTAGTAATAATAGACCATTTTTTTATGAATAATTGGCAGATGGGTAGTGCACTGATGCCATAGTGTAGATACGAAAAGTGCAGCAAAGTACACTTTTCTACTGTGTCATTGCACCAATTTATGGTGTATCATAGATTTGTCTTTCCAAACTTTATTTTTATCGATCATCGTATTCGTCACTTAAACTACTTATTAGTATTGTTATTCTGTCTTCACTTTTAAGGAATTACGAATAAGACTAATTGATAAGATTTATTCAAGGATTATTGTTACTATTCAACGTCCACTTCCTTCCTATACGAAATAAAGAGGTACACTTTTCTCTTTGGTTCTTAGGGTTCTTAGCAATAGATGTTTGCGTGTTATCTGATTATTTGTATGACAAGTATTATTTCTCATTCTTGGATTTTTCTATTCAGATCACATGGATGGTACTTCAATACACTGAATAATATAATTTGTTATTCTTATGACTTTGCTTAACTTCAGTTTTATTATTTATATATGATTATTTGGTTTGGTTATTTAATGTAATGTTATTAATACAGTATTTATACGCTTGTTCGTAACTCATATGTGTATGGATTGTTACTAGTTTCTATGTTTTCATTTATTATGAAAATATTCTTATCTTTAGGAGTTAATCTATTACATTTAATTTTTTTAATTTATTCGTGGGTAGCGTTGCAATTATTTGTTTAAGGTTATGACTATATTATACCCGGAATGATTCGACTTACCTGGATTTCTTACATTGTTATATTTTTGGGCTCTGGGTTCAATACTATTTTTTATTAGATATTATTATGTATTTATCTGTTTTTGGCATTCTTTGTATACTTATTCGTTTAAGTCATTTGGATATCGTGATGTTTTGGTATTTTCTTATTGTTCCGTTGCTTAGTGGGTCCGTGAGTTGAATATATGGTTGCGCGGATTGATTTTAGTGGGTGATTACTTATTATGATTATGATGATTAATCGATGTATATCTATTCATTCGATGATGTCTTGTGTTATAGTTCTTGGATCATTTCTTGTTATCGCAATGACGACAGGGTGTATGTCTGATTTATTTTGTTTATTATATATAAGAGATCTCGTTATATGAGAGTAACATTATCTTATACATTAGTTATGAATTTATTGTATGCTCGTTTGTACGTGGTATCTATTCGGACATGGTTTGGTTGTTTGAGGAACATCTTGTATTTTAGTATGCCATGGACATGGGTCGGTGCGTTGTCTTGTCTCTTAGTATCATAGAAATATTGTATAACATTTAATTTTTTTTGTGTTTTTATTATATTGTTTTGTGACAGTCAGATGTTTAAGTTATGTTTATTTTTTAGAATATTATGTTTAATATTGTTTCTATTAATTACTTTGTGTAATAGAGATGTGTTAGTGTTAATTGTAATGGATTTTCTGCAGAGATATTATAGTTTACTTATTAACTATTATTACTGTTAAGTTTATGTCAGTTTATCTAATAGACGGTATCTTCTCTAGTGTTATTTCTCATCTTAAACTTACTGGATCTAAGTAGTAAGTTGTATATTATTTTATTAGGCAGGTAGGCTAGTTTGCTTAGTAGTGAGACGTGTTTAGATAGTTTTGTCATTCTTGGGAAGGTAATTCCTAAACTAGTATTAAAATTTCGGTTATATATAGCTTTAGCTTGATTCGTAAAATGTGAGAGTTTCATTTCCTTTCTTAGAGAATATACTCTTCATAGATTTGTTTGAGTATTCTCCTCTTTCTGTTTCATGTTCGGATCCGTCGTTAACTTTTTTCCATAATATTAAAATTGGAAAACCATTTGTAGATATATGTAAATAGAACGATGTTCGGAAAAGAAATATAATTTTCTTATAAATATGAACGTCAGGAAGGTAAGATAGGAAACTCATTTTGAATTTTGACGGTTGTCCATATTGATATATTCTGCTGCTAATTAATTTTCTTAGATCCTGTGTAATGTTCTGAAGAAAGTAACTTTATATGTATAATTTATACGTAATCGCATTTTAAATTGTTAGTAAGTATTATGTTCGATTAGGCGTTTATATTAATTAGTACGTGATATATATTCTTCTATTCTTATGTTTTGACAAAACTACGGAAAAAAAATTGATAGACGAAAAAACTTTTATGTATGGTTATTCTTGTAGTTAAGATTTTATACTTCTAGTATTTTGTTGTTCGTCTCTACATACATATGGCAATATCGGCATCATTAAGATTTCTTGAGACGGTCTTATCATGATAGTATAGTTATTATTGTGATTAGAATAGAGTCGAGGTATCTTTGACACATCTATGAATTGCTTGCGATATTACATAGCGGAAGAGTAGGCGAATCGCTAAGGGATTTTCGTAGAGTGGGCGATTGTATTCACATTTGTTATTCTCTATAGTCATGTCTGCATTGTGAGAGTTGTTTTTCACTATCTAAACCTACATTTACTTCATTTAATTTACATCAATTCATTCAGGTACCACGCTCAGTTAATTCAAAAGCCTAGATACCCATAGTAGATATATGCAAGTGTCACACGCTGTGCGATTTTTTTTGGAGCTTGGATATTGCTTCTGGAGCAGACGTTACATTACGAGACCGTAAGATATGTAATTATATTTATTATTATATTGAATTCTAATGTATGATTATACTTATATATATATAAGAGGAATACCGTGCGAGATTACATGCTTATTGGAGAATTCGACTGTGGTACAGGAGTACCGGACGGTGATTGTGATCCTTTTCTTAAGGACCGGTTGGATGCTTTTAGTCCTCTAAAGAGCGATGCTCCTGGCTTGGCGACTTCATGATCCTAACACGAGGCAATAGCCATACAAATGTGAGGGTGTAAGACATGAGATTCACCACATTAATATATATAACAAGAGTTGAAATTTATATTGATTACAGGCATGTGATTGCTTACAACTTATATTAATAGGAAACTGATTATTACCTGTAATTAACGTGCTATATATTACTATAGGCTCCACTACTAAAATTAATTATTGTGAGGTGATATAGGATAATGCCTAATTTCTATGTTAACATGGGTTACTTTAACTAAATTTATTATGACGGGAACTAGACTTATTACATGTATTACTATTTTCTGCTGGTGGTTTTTTGACACTGCACTCAATCTTTGGAGCCCAAGGATTATGATAGCCTTAAACATCAGCATTGGTTTACGATTTCAACTGCGTTTACCGTGTAGAGATGAAACTGTTAACTGTCAAGCCTAGGCGTCCAGAGCTCTCTCTTAAATGAAGATTTCTGATGTCGCAAATATATCTTCCTTTTTTGACCATTCTGGAATGTTTCTTAGAGATGAAAAAAAATTATGCTAGTAGTAATTATCTTTATCTCCTGTGCTGTCTAGCTGTTCACATATGTATCATATTTGACTAATACTCTCGTTTCATGGTTTTGTTTTTTTAATCAATCGTTATTTCACTTTCAAGGTTACAATATATAATTGCTTCCATAAGATTGTCTAGATCTTAAAATATTGGGTTTCATATCTAATCCTCCAACTTGTGTCTGAGTAGTCCATTTTAAGCTGACAGAGAGTCAAACTTAAATATGGCAAATAACACTAATTTAAAATGCATTGATTAGAAGAGTTGTATTGCTCTTTGTAGTGGTCCCCTTTTCGTATGAATCAAACGACCCCATCCTCTGTTATAATCGGCATAATCGCGCTTGGTCAGATCAACAACAACAAGCCCTTCAACCACAGCCTTAAAGAGTTGCATTAATACTTTCGGAAAACGATATTTG
>CAJHQP010008202.1:0-28238 GCA_905132765.1 Moricandia arvensis
TTTCTTGGTTGTCTACAAATAAGATATATTGGAAAAAGAAGAGAACAATGGTAGTAAGAAGAAGAATAAATCTAGAAGGGCACTTGAAACAAGTGGTTGATTTCAATCTGTGATTTCATCACCTACTCTTGCCTGGTTGTATCAAGTAGTGTTCATCGCTAAACCGGGCTAAGCTATGTTTTCGGTCTAACACACTTCCGCACTAGGATTTCTAACAGAGATAAACATGGTGTTTCTTTCTTCTTGTTGAATAGATAGAATAAGAAAGTAGTGGCCTTGATGGGAGCTTTATTAGTCATGCTTGTGGAACAAGAGTAGAGGAATAATTCTCATTAGATTTTGAATGCAGGACGTTTCACCAAACATCATGTTATCTTCTTTTGGTTCAGTTATTGTATGATCCATCTTCCTCTTTCCAAGTACTATGTTGCGTTAACTTGTCTCATGTCTTTGTTTTAGTTCCCAGTGTGATTTTGTCTTCTGGTGCAAATGGCAGAGTCGATTTGAATGTATATCGTTGACCATGTTAAAGTTCTTGGTCCTCTCATCCCCATAAAGTATAGCGTTGACCAATGTCTTCTATTTTAGTTCCCATTAGTCGTTTAGAAGACATTCTCAATTAAGTTTATTCAATAAAGTTCAATAAAGTCGTCTCAAGGTGATACTTTTTTACATATGCTGGTTGATTTCTTAGCAGTGTTTTGGAGACACTAAAATGGTAAGGTACATAATAGAAGAATTGCTACCAGTTCATGTATATGTATCTCTTGTCACTAACAGGAAAGCAAATTGGAGGTTGGTACATGAAGAGTAAAGATTTTATAAGCTGAGTGCAGGTGATATGCATTGTCATTGTAATAAAAGGTTTTCAATGCAAGGAATTAGTGTTCGAAACTATCTATCTGCTCTCTCTCTCTTAAAAATGAGAGAACAATTATGTTGTGACTATAATAATGTCAACAGTTCAAAGAAGTGTGATGTAACTAACATTTCAATATTTTCAATATTTCTAAGTTGCTTTTTCCTCGTGTTCTATTGGGTATACAGAAAAAAAAGTAAACTAATGTTGTCAATAGTAGCCTCCTTGAATGCTTGAGCTTATTTTAGGAGGTCAAATGTAGACTTATACGCAGAGCCATGCAGACGAGCTATGTAGAGATGCTATTTTGTGTTCTTGTAACTAACAACAGCTGAACATTCACAGTGATATGGTGTCGTTTATTTGGATACAGATGGAAGAAAAAGTTAAGGAGGTCGTCGGATCAAGTAACGGAATCTTGCTGAAGAAAGTAAAAACCGTTAACTTTTAAATGTTTGGAACTGAATTTTTTTTTTTTTTTGGAATTACAAAAAAGTTCATTAAAATCCATGATAAGAGACAAACTTTGGCGTTAAATTCCACTGAAATACTCCTAACTACAGTTACATTGAATTCAGTATTCAATAACACCCCCTTAGATATGGACTTTCGTGATTGGTAACTATATATTAACAAATTATACCTGATTGAGCAGAGAGTTACTATATCTTAAATTTTATCGTTTTGATATGTTTATATTCCGAAGATATACATATTTTTCCTCTTATTTTAAATTATAGTCAACTTACATTTCAATAAAATTGAAATCAATGCCATGATTTGTATTATAATTTAAAACATGACACATGTTTAGTGGTACTGCAATTAAAATATAATATGTTATTATATTTGAAAACATATAGCAAGTAATATCTAATATGCCAATGATATATTTGAAAACATATAGCAAGTAATATCTAATATGCCAATGATATTACCGTTCTATTTTTCGATGGACAACATTTCTTTGTGATACAGATCATGGCATCGGAAAAAAAAAATCATGGCACAGATTTCAGTTTTTTTTGGGTTGGAATTGTCGATTGTTACATGTTGACTTACCAAAGAAATAACTAAACATGTTTTTAATAAGAGTATATTTGAAATAAATTCTTCATCTCATATTATGTTGATTTAATTTCAAAATGATGTTCTATCGATTTATGTTTTAAAATCAATCTGTTTTACAAACATATTTTATCAATCATATATGATTTCATGGAATACTGTAACACAATACAGCTTCCAGCAGTTTTCTAATAATTAATTTCACCTTGTTGTTTTGGATAGATATTTAAGGCTGATATAGACAACAACATCGATTGATACTTTTATTAATCAATAAATTCAAAAGAAACAAATACAAAGGAGTACAAACTTATCATAAATCCAATTGCATGAGAACATTGTGTTCATCAATTTAAACAATCCAAGAAAAAGACAAACAGAAAAACAATAACCAACAAAAAAACACAAGAAGATAAGATAACAAGTTCATGTATTTAAGAGTACTTTTAGGATGTTTTCAGATGTCATAAGTATTCAACTTATGCGCATTGGAAATCGGTTGGGACTTTTCTACGACAACCAGTGAGGAGTACGCTGAGACTGATGGGAAGGTTAAGGTTGATGCCAAGAACCTTGTTAGCCTTGAGCACGGTACATAGACGGATCGCAGCCTCAAGGTCAGCTAAGCCTGCAATGAGCGAGCAACATGACGTTATGGGTGGGGTTCCCAGTGTTAGATTCACTATCTTGAGCAAACTTTCGCAAACACTACGTTGTAGGCCATCTCTATCAAAACCGATTTTTCTTGGGGTAGTTGACGTGGGGATGCACTTGGAGCATGTAGCAGAAGTGTAAGTGAAGGAGATGAGGATAAGAGCAAGGAAGAGTGCAAGAGAGATTCTTGAAGCCATTTGTTTTTGTAGCGGAAAAGCTCTAACAAAAGCTCAAGAACTAGTAGTGGGTTTATACTCTCTGTGAAATGGGTGGAGATAGATCAAGATGTTGGGTGTTTAGTGGGTAGTTATAGAATTTTCATTTGGAGAGAAATGAAAAGGTTTATTGCTTTTCTACGGGAGACAGTTGAATTTTTTTTCATATTTCTTATTTGGCTATATTAGTAGATTTAATGTCATTGTCTATAAATTCGCTAGCGATCATATATATAAAATATTGTACATAACTAGTCAGCAAGACATTGGAAAATCAGTTTGGTGGTCGAAAATGATCCGCAAGACTAATTAATTACGGGAAAATTGCATTAATAACTTTTAAATTGTCATTCGGTAGTACTTTAAACTCTTAAATTATTTAATTAGCATATTAAACTTTTAATTTTTTTTTCATAACAAATTTTTAACTTAGTTTACTTGTTCATCAATTCAAAATTGTGACATGTTTATCCGTAGAGAATGTGACGTGTCAGTGTTTTTTCTTTAATTAATAAAACATTTAATAATACATAAAAAATATAAATAAAAAATATAATAATATATATAAAAAGTCAAAATATTTTCTTAAAATATTAAAATTCTTCTAAAGTGCAATTTTTGCAAAAAAAAATATTTTTATTTTAAAAAAAATATAGCTCTAAAATATTTTCACAAAAATTAAGTATTTCAAAAATTATCACCATTAACAAGAACATTTTTCATCATTTATTTTTTAAACATCAAAATATTTTCTTATTTAAAAAAAAACTAATTTAAAAAAGAACTACATTTTTGAAAAAGATGATTTTTTAAACTATATAAAACTTTAAAATTTTCTCTGACAAATATGGAAAGTTTCCATTAGGTAGATCATTAGATCTAGGTTTTTCCTCTTAAGTATAAAAAGGATGTTTTGCACTACATGGCCTGTAACACACAGAAAGAGCTTTTAGCAATAGAGAGTTTTGCAAATCAGAATAAGGGGGGTTAGGAACTTGAGTGGTTCATAAACTGTTACAGGTTTGTGAACGAGGGAGACTAGTCAACAAGTCAAGGTTTTTCTTGAACTTGATTAAAGAATTGCTTTTAGAAAGAACTTGTATGTGCTTTTAAAATGATTAATCTAGATGTATTTCTTTGAAAGAATTATCCATGTGTTACTGTGTGTTCTAGTTTGTGTAGCTCATATGTCTTGCATTAACAATTACCAACCAAGTTCATGCCTTACAAAGCAGCAATGATTGTGTCAACACTGATGAGATGACTTTTGATGAAGTAGTTGGAATGCTTCAGGCCCATGAGATGGAAGTTTCAGGTGGTAAGAAAGTAAAAGGAATTGCACTGGCAATAGTTGAGAAAGACGAAATCGAAGATAATGATCAATTGAGCCTATTGGTTAGGAGATTCAACAGATCCCTATGCAAAGTAGAGCAAGAACATAAGAAGGTTGTTCCAGGAAGAAAGACAGTGTTGGTGTCAAAACCGGTCATGACAGAATCAATGCCTAAAAGTTCCCGGAAAATATTTTAACGGAAACTTAGCAACTTCTTACGAAAAATACAAAGTGACCTTAACGCTTTGTATAAACGTACGAAGTTACCTAAACACTTCGTATAAGCTTACAGAGTTACCTGAACCCTTCACGGAGGTATATGAAGTAACCGAAACACTTCGTATGAAAGTAAAAAGTCACTAAACGCTTCGTGTAAACTCAAAAACACTAAGAAAGGTTACACGATCTCTTGGCAAACGATTCGAACATCCAAAACAAGACATCGGATCGCAACACAATCTACTTCGCCCGTCGGACAAGGTGGACCGATCCACCTCGCCCGACGGGCGAATTGGATCCTTCACGACCTCCACTTCGCTCGTCGGGCGAGGTAGACCGATCCACCTTGCCCGACGGGCGAAGTGGATCCTTCACGATTTCCACTTCCCCCGACGGGCGAAGTGGATCCTACACGACTTCTACTTCGCCCGTTGGGGGAAGTGGATCCATCCATATCGTCTAATGAGCGAAGTGGTTCAAGCGAATCTATCTAAGTCTGATTCATCATGTTCCGAGAGCCACCTTTCCGATCCTCGATCAAGCTGTTTCTTGTTTCGTCTCGATCGAAGTTACCGTCAAAACTTTACGAAAAAATTCGTAAGAACATGTCTTCTCTTGTGAGATCCGAAAAGATCGTATAAAACAACAACGGTTCACTAAACACCATAAGTTGTTTCTATTATACGAGAAGTTGGGGTTTCCTTAAGGATCGATGTCGTTTCGGGAGCGTTCTTTCGATAAATCGTAAAAATGCTCAAGTCCAAAAAACGGCCTGAGAAAGGCTTAGCGAGACCAACAGCCCACTTATGATTTATTAGAAATCAGCCCAATCGTTATGACGGTCTATCCCTTTTGTTTGTAGAAAAGGATAAATGTTAAAGTTCAAAGAGATAAATGTCAAGTTTCCGAAGATAAACACGAAGATCAGAGGAAAATGGAAAATATCCAGAAGAGATAGATTCGGCCGAGGGAAAAAGCCGGAAGAGGCAAACCGCCTCCACGGGAGTATATAAGGAACTCTAGGATGAAGATGCTGGGGATTCCCCTAGACAAAATTTTACACCCTAGAACTCTCTGCACTTAGAAACTTTAGGCATTATTCTCGACATGTTCAGTTTCTATGACCGACACTCGATTACCAGACAAATTTGCTCAGGCAGTTCGATCTTTTGGTCCATTCTTTCAATTGAACTACGTTCGGCTTGATCCTCAAAAGGGGTATGTAGACAGCCTTTCATAAGGTTCAGTCTGAAATCAATCAAAACCTATTTTGTATCTTTTTCGTCTTCTGTTATCGAGCTGCGACTCGACTAGATTTAAGGTCTTCGGTGACTAGAACTATGTAACTCGCTGACAGCTCTTGCGGCCAAAACTTTCATAACCTCTTGTAGTGATTGCAACGCTTTTACACAGATTTGAAATAAGATCTAACTTTCGCTATGAGTTTGTTTTTGTTATCTTTTCATATTTTCCGCATTTGTTTGGTTACTTATCATTGGCTCTTGCAAAGAATCCGAGATCTCAAAGAAAGATTAGGGTTTCCCTCGCTTTCCTTCAATTTCACTTTCCTAACTTTACGGAAATCGACGGTGTGGATTTCAGCCCCCACAGACAGCTGAAACTGATAAGAATGTAAGGAAGACTGATGTGAAGTGTTACAAGTGCAAGGGATATGGTCATTTCAGAACTGAATGTCCAACCGTGGAGAGAAGAGAATTCCAGTGTCACAGGTGTAAAATGAGAGATCCATGCTGAATGTGAGGCTGAATGTGAGGCGGATGGAAGAAAGAAAAATGAGAGATCCATGCTTGGAAACAATGACAATGACTCAAAAAGTGACACTGAAAAAGAGCTGAATAACTTTGTGGTCTTTTTAGGAATAGCAGACTTTGAGTCAGGTTCTGAAAGTGATGCTGAACCAGATAGGGAGCTGGACGAAAGCTACAATAAAGTTCGTGAAACATTGGTCAAACTTGGTATGGAAAATCTCTCGCTGACAAAAGAAAAGGGGCGACTTGAAGCTGAACTTGCACTATTGCGAGTAGAACTTCAGAAAGAAGTGAGCTAGCTAAGGAGAGTGTTGGGTTAATCAAAGAAAAACTGATTCTTGCCAAACAAGCTGAAGAACTCATAGAGGAAGTTGTTACCGAGAAAAAGATAGCAGTAGACCTTAGAGTTGAAATGGATCAACGATACAAGAAGATCAAGATGCTCATTGGAACCAAACAACTGGACAAAAATCTGAGTGTTGGTAAGACTGAACATTCTTACATGGGACTTGGCTACACTGGGAGACAAAGTGGAGCCATACGGGTGTGAAAAATTTGTTTCATGAGGTTATGCACATGCCAAGGAAGTCAAGACATGAGGTACATCAGATCAGACTATTGGGTGTTTCTTCTGCAGAAAGATTGGTCACTACAAAAGATTGTGCTACAAATACCTCGAAAAGGTTAAGCAAGTGTGGAGACAATACAAGTTCTGGCGAATCAGGAAAACCAACCGAAGATGGATGAAAAAGACTGACTTATATCCAAAGGCAATTATCAGTGCAAGAAGTGGTGTCCAGTGTAACATGGCCTTGGTCACAAAGGATTCTGATCCTGATGAACCATGACACTTTAACAACGGATACTCCAGGCACATGACGAGAAAAACTAAGTATCTTGAAAAGATATTAAAAGTGAAAGGAGGAAAGGTCACGTTTGGAGATGGACGTAATGGAATCATCAAGGGCAAAGGCTTATGTAACTCAAAACTACCTAAATTAGTGAATCTTTATTTTGTTAAAGGACTTAAAGTAAACCTTATAAGTGTGAGTCAGTTGTGTGACGAGGGATTCACAGTGGTTTTTTCAGCAACAGATTGTCGTGATATCAATGAATATGGAGTGACCATACCGCAGAAAGTCAAATCAGGTAATAATTATTACATGTGGGAAAAGAAGGTCAAATGTATGTCAATACAAAAAAAACGTTGAACTATGACATCAATGGTTAAATCATATAAATGGCAGAAACGTGACAAATATGGTGCACAAAGACATGGTTCGAGGAGTACCAAAGCTTCGGATTAGTAGCATAATCTTACACGACGACAAGTCTGTGGCTTCATTTAGCAATGATAAATATTCTTTCGATTATTTTTTAACCCCACATGGATGGACCAATTTCAATAATTCCGTATTACAAGGATATGCATTATATAATTATGTGAGTATATTAAGGGATAATCACGCAGCAACGTACATTTCTAACAGAAACCACTAATGTAATAGACAGGATCATCGAGCTTCCCGATTTGTCCACATGATTGAGAAGAGTTTAACCACTCAAAAGAAAATTTAATAGATTTTTAAAAGATGCAATATTTATGTCAATCTTATTTCCAGTGCTTGAGTTTTCCAAATTCGTAAGGGGGTGATTCGCTAAAATTTTGATATTGTGAAAAAGTAAATTTTTAATTCGTCTGAGTTTTCAGTATTTCATATTTTTTGTGTATACTTGTCAGCCAAATGCAAGTTTTAAAAATACAGCCATGTTTAACATGATTAATATAAAATTACTAAAAGTTGTTATTATGACAATTTTGTTATTTCTCTTTCTAATTATATTTAGTTATATATGTTGTCATCATGTATATGAAGGCGGGATATACAATACCATACTATTTTATCCTTTTCTTGAAAAATAGTTACAGATTTCGTGGTTTAGTAGTCTACTAGAGCATTTTCAATCTATTGTTATTTTTTCCTTTATAAATAATATTTAGCGACAAATTCACTTTAGTTACTTGCAAAAAAATTAAAATAGAAATTTCTATTTATTCTTCTAAAATAAATATTTCTATTTTTTTCTTCTAATCATGCCAAATCATTTGTACAATATAATTGACCAATTGATTGGTTATTATTAACAGTATGTTACTCATCATGTTAAATCGTTCTTTACTATAGAATTGACCAATTGATTGGTTATTATTTTCTTATCTGCATTATTTGTTAATTCTAAACGTAATATATTTTTCTGTGTAACATGTTTCCTGCAGTGATACTTCAACTGCATCTCAAGATTTCAAGATTTCCTTATGAAACTTGATTTATTAGCTTCTGTACATAGACAATGGTACACAAGATTGTGATTGCGAAAACAGAGACATCAACTTGGGAATTGGCAGTTACTGATCTACATATATAGAATTTCGGTGCTATAATAAATATAGAATTAAAAGAATTAAACATATATATTCTAAGGACTTTTTTTTTGAAAACCTGAGAATATAATTTTTTGAAAACCTGAGAATATAAATTCTCAGGTTTGGGAAACGATATTTTTTCAATAAAAATGATTAAGTATTTTTGTTGAGAGGCCAAAAATTTTCGTAACTAATACCTATGATAAAAACTGGCATGCATTTTAATAATCTAAAAGTATCATAAAGTATACTTTTATTCTTTCTCAGTCTCGCAATTTCGATGCCTAACAAATTACTCAATCGAGTAATTCTAAGGTTTGCCCCGGCTAATTTATTATTATCATTTCTGTTATATTAATGTGGAGTTGTTAAATGTGATTTGTGAGTGCTGACTTTTAGATTCGAATCAAAAGCCACCAAAGTTGGGTTGTGAAATGTGATTCGTTAGTTAGAGTACGTAGCTGGCTCTAAATACATATTTTTATAGAAATAATAGCTGACTTGTTATGAACCATAGTGGATTGTCATAACTTCTATGGCCCATGGTTGATGGATCTTTGGTCGGTCCATGGTTGATGGATCTATGGTCGGCCCATCCATTACCGGTCCAAACATAAACCTATTGCATAGAAGTTTATTAAACCTAGACCAAATAGGTTTAGGGTTTTCGACAAAGAGGAAACCTTTTCCATATTGGTTTTGGATGTTTTCCTTTTCCTAGTTACAATAGGATTTGTACTATTTCTTTTTATTTGTAGTTGGTTTAACCTCCTTGTAATCTCTATATAAAGAGACCTTATGATTATGAATAAGACACACAAATTCATCTCTTATTCTCTCTCTAAGTTTTACAACACGTTATCAACACGAGTTTTGCTCCATAAACCCTAAGCTAAACTTCGATTATAAACCATAACCCCATCGATCATACTTGCTCGTGAACCTTGATACTTTCTTCCATAATCAATCTTCATCGATCAAGCTTACTAGACGATACTAATCCGAGAAGATCAAGTCCATTCTAGACCGAGAATTAGCTCGTCCGTGCATCCGATCAAACGGTGGTCCATCCAACCCCATAGAGGAAAAAGGTAACCCGATAAACCCTAATTTTCTCAAGCCTATAATCGAATGAACTAATGCTCAAACTAGAACCCTAAAAGGATTTTATGAACTTAGAAAGATTGCTAAGTTGCTGGATAGATTGATTGCTATACATGGTTGATTGTTTGATAAAAACCCTAATCGAAAATACTAATGTGCAAATCAAAACCCTAAAAGCCTTTGATTGTTTTCGATTGATTGTTTTGAGAATAGAGTTTGCTTGCTAATTGTCCTTGGCCGATTTAGGATTGTTTTCTAGATTGATTGATCCATCTTGACCTAAACCCTAATCGTATGAAACCCTAATCCTAAAACCTTGAACTAATTGTTTGATACTTGATTGATCCGATTGTCTTGAGGTTTTATTCCAATTGTTAGGTTGATTAGATTGATTTTGTTAAACTAATGCCCTAACCCTAGATGATTGCTAGGTTGATTAGATTGATTTTCTTAAACTTATGCCCTAACCCTAGATGATTGCTAGGTTGATTAGGGAATTAACCTTAATGCTAAACCATAACCCTAATCCGACTAGGTTAAACCTTAAATCCTAAATCCCTAATCATTGATTGATCTTGTTTGTGAGTTAGAATGTTAGATTGATTGATATAACCTAACTTGGTCGAATTAAAATCCTAAATTGATCGAACCTAGATTGAATGAACTTAAGAATGAATCCGACCATCTTGTTTTTATGATCCGACAATCTAGACTAAATTGTGATCCTTGCATCGCCTAATTGATTGTTTTGATAGGATACTTGAATATATAGATCATGATTGCTAGGATTGTTGCATCATCCAATATGGTCGCATGACTTGTTTGATCTATATGTCTTGAATAGTCTTGATTGATTATTGAACTTGTTTAATATGCATTCATATAACCTATTGAACATATAGACATTGATTACTTAGGAATTTTCTTGCATATCCATATGGCCGCATATAGAAACCACATGGTCGAATGTTTTGATTGTTTGGTCGAGAAACTTGATTGCCTTATAATCGTTTGATTTGAAACCTAAAGTTGATTGATATATGATTTTAGATGTCGAAAATCAACGACCTAGATTTTTCTGCCCTAAATCTCTCTAGAGATAATTATTTACAATGACCATTGGATACTAAGATTATCCTAAAGTCAAAAGGACTTGGCGAATGTATCACCGAGAACAATGACTCAAGTGAGAAAAATGGATACATGGCAATATTAATTATTCGCCATCATCTTGCTGAGAGTCTCAAAGATCAGTATCTTACCATTGAGAATCCTCTTGACCTTTGGAATGAGTTAAATATGAGATCTGATCACCAAATAACGGTGTTATTACCAAAAGCCTTATTTTCTTGGAGGAATCTGAGGATCCAAGACTATAAGTCTGTGGATGAATATAACTCAGCCATATTCAAGATTGTTTCTTTATTGAAACTGTGTGGTGAGGTTATAACGGATAATGACATGTTGGAAAAGACATTTTACACCTTCCACACAAGCAATGTGTTGTTACAACAACAATATAGAGAAAAGGGTTTTAAGACCTATGTTGATCTGATATCGTGCCTATTACTAGCCGAACAAAACAATGAACTGTTGATGAGGAACAGTGAAATGAGACCTCCTGGATCAACCCCATTACCAGAAGCCAACAAGGCCACAAAAGAAAAGAAAGAAACTAAAGAAAGTAACCATGTCCAAAATAGACCACATGGCCACAACCATGGTGGATGGAATGGTCGTGGTCAAGGCTACCACAATTCATATGGTCGAGGCTATAACTCGAACCGTGGCCGAGGGAACCACTATAACCATGGTCGTGGTCCCAGTTTCGGCCATGGTCGAGGACGAGGTGGTCGTGTTACATCTTTTAAGCCACCACACTCAGACCAAATCTGTTTGTCGTAGATGTGGTATGGGAAATCTTTGGGCAAAGAATTGTAGGACTCCCAGAAACCTTGTTGACCTCTACCAAGAGAGTATAAAAGGAACGAATCCAGAAGCCCATTTGGTCCAAGATGACAATGGTGATTTCGATCATGATCAAGATGATCTTATAAAATATGAAACTTCTGATTGTCTTACATAATCTAGTTGATTTCGGCATTAAACCTTGTTGTGTTTTGTTTAATGTTTCTTTGACCTTATGTTTTCTTTGCAATATTACTTGATTGTTTTGCTTTGAATTTATAATAAGATGAATGGTTTCTTATTTGATAGAATAAAAGATGATACGAGCATATTGATTGTGGACAATGGGTCAAACCACACAAATCTTAAAAACAAAAGATACTTCATAGACTTGACCTTACAAAATGCCAATATAAGTACCATTGCAGGTATAGCCAGTCTTATTGAGGGCCACAGCCAGGCAAGTATCTTATTGCCTAAAGGCACACATTTAGAGATATCAGATGCTCTATACTCGGCTATCTCTAAAAAGAGCCTATTAAGTTTCAAAGATATAAAGTTGAATGATTACCATATTGAAACAATGGACGAATGAAACAATGAGTTCCTTCAAATTATAGAGCACGACCAAGGCCATAAGAAAGTGGTCGAGACTATACCTGCATTCTCTACTGATCTTGTACTATGCCACGACCAGTATGATATAGGCTAATGCCGCAGTGAACAAAAGGTTCACTGATGTTTTCACTTTATGGCACGACATGCTTGACCATCCTGGTTCAAAAATGATGCGCAAACTTATAATGAATACTAAAGGGCACATCTTGAAAGAAATAAGAGTTATCCCAAAGAATCTCACATGTGTAGCATGTACACAAGGGAAACTCATTGTTAGGCCATCACCAGTCAAAGTGACTAAGGAAACAATAAACTTTCTGAAAAGGATACAAAGTGATATATGTGGACCAATACACCCATCTTGTGGGACATTTCAATATTTTATAGTCCTTATAGATGAATCGACCAGATGGTCACATGTATGCTTATTGTCCACACAAAATTTGGCATTTGCAAGATTTCTTTCACAGATAATAAGATTAAGAGCTCACTTCCAGATTTCCCTTAAAGACCATACGTCTAGATAATGCTAGTGAATTCACTTTCCAAGCTTTTAATGAATATTGTATTTCCATGGGGGTAAGTGTGGAACATAATGTGGCACATGTCCATACTCAGAACGGCTTGGCCAAATCATTCGTTAAAAGAATTCAACTGATTGCTCGACCATTACTCATGAGGTCGAAACTCCCAGTATCTACTTGGGGACATGCAGTTATACATGCAACCGAGTTAATACGCGTCAGGCCATCTAGTGAGCATAGATATTCAACATCCCAACTAGTCTCGGGTCATGAGCCAGACGTGTTCCATCTAAAAACATTTGGATGTGCAGTATATGTACCAATTGCTCCACCACGGAGAACTAAGATGGGACCTCAAAGAAGGATGAAAATATATGTTGGATATGATTCTTCCACTATAATCAAATACCTTGAGCCAACCACGAGTGATCTATTTAAGGCCAGGTTCGCAGACTCACATTTCGATGAGTCAAACTATCCAACATTAGGGGGAGATAATAAGCTGGTAAAAGAGATTGAATGGAATCAATCATCATTGTCTTGGAAAAATCCTCAGACTAACGAATGTGATTTAGAAGTCCAAAAGATTATACATTTGCAAAAGCTAGATAATTAATTGTCAGACTCATTTGCTGACCCAAAGAAAGTGACAAAGTCACATATACCAGCTTGTAATGCACCTATACGAACTGATGTCCAGGAGAGACAAAATCAAGTTGCTACAGAGTCTAAGGCACGTTTGAAACATGGTATACCAATAGTTTCCAAAGATAAGGTTCCTCGGAAAGTAAAGAAAGGTGCAGAAAAGGAATCTGAGGCTAATGAAATGGTCGACCGAACCATAGTTAAACCATCTGTGGTCAAACCAACCATAGTCAGATAGTCCATGGTCGAACCGACCATGTTCGAACCAATACCAGATCAGGTCGATCCGAATGTGCCAAATAAGGAGATTTTGGACGTCAAACTTCCAGGTACTGAGGGTATTGATAATAATGAGATTTCAATCAATTATATGATGTCTGGAACACAAATGAACGTAAAAGATGTCGACATTGATGATTTATTTGCATACAAGGTAGCACTTGAACTTATGGATTTAAACAAGGATCATGAAACCACGTCTATATTAAAGTGCACTCGTAGATCATATTTACTTAAGTGGAAAGGAGCCATAAACGTGGAGTTAAACTCTTTAAAGAAGAGAAATGTGTTTGGTCCGATTATAAGGACACCATATGATGTTAAACCAGTAGGATATAAGTGGGTCTTTGTGAGGAAGAGAAATGAACATGGTGAAGTCGTGAGATATAAAGCAAGACTCGTTGCACAAGGATTTTCAGAGAGATCATGAATATATTATAAGGAAATATATTCCCTTGTGGTGGATGCTACTACATTCTGATTTCTGATAAGTCTGGCCATAAGAGAGAAATTGGATTTACACTTGATGGATGTAGTAAAAGCATACTTATATGGTCCACTGGATAATGAGATATACATGAGAGTTTCAGAAGATATTGAGCCCAAAGACAAGAAAAGTTCTCAAGAACAACATTGCATTAAACTGAACAAATCCCTTTATGGATTGAAACAAAGTGGTTGAATGTGGTATAATAGACTAAGTGAATACTTACTGAAACAAGGATATAAGAATGATCTGATCAGTCCATGTATATTCATAAGAAAATTCGAGAATAAAGGATTTGTGATCATAGCAGTTTATGTTGATGATTTAAATATCATAGGAATCTCTAAAGAGATTTCCCAAAAGGTTGAATATCTCCAAAAAGAGTTTGAAATGAAATATCTTGAGAAAATCAAGTTTTGTTTGGGATTACAATATGAGTACATAAACAATAGAATCCTTGTGCATCAAATGGCATATACAGAAAAGGTACTCAAGAGATTCAATATGGACCAATGTCACCCATTGTCATCGCCCATGGTCGTAAGGTCACTTGGTCCGGACACTGATCCATACGGTCCAAAGAAAGAGAATGAAGAAATACTTGGACCAGAAGTGTCATATCTAAGTGCCATAGGAGCCTTGATGTATTTGGCCAGCCACACTCGACAAGATATATGTTTTGCAGTGAACGTACTATTTAGGTTTAGTTCATGTCCGACCAAAAGGAACTGGAATGGGATTAAACATTTACTTCATTACCTACAAGGGACGAAAGATCTTGGATTGTTTTATGCTAACCAATCACAAGAAGGTTTAGTTGGTTTTGCTGATGCAGATTATTTATCAGATCCACACCATGCTCGATCTCGGACAAGTTATGTTTTCACAATTGGTGGAACTGCTATAAGTTGAAGATCCATGAAGCAGACCATAGCAGCCACATCATCCAACCATGCCGAGATCTTGGCCATTCATGAGACCAGCCGAGAATATGTTTGGTTGAGATCCATGACTCAACATATCCGATCAGATTGTGGGATGGTCGATGGAAAAGAAGAACCGACCATCATGTATGAAGACAATGTAGCTTGCATAGCTCAGCTCAAAGATGGGTAAATCAAAGGAGATAGAACGAAGCACATATTGCCAAATTTCTTCTTCACCACGAGTTACAGAAAGAAGGAGAGGTCCAAGTGGTTCAAGTTCGATCTAGTGACAATTCAGCCGACCTCTTCACAAAATCACTACCAACATCGACACTAAAGAAGCTAATACATCAGATTGGAATGAGAAGATTGAAAGAACTTCAGTGAGGTACAAAACAGGGGGAGTAATACGCGTTGTACTCTTTTTCCTTAACCAAGGTTTTATCCCATTGGTTTTTCGTGGTCAAAGGTTTTAATGAGGCAACACCTAAGGCGTATTACATGGTTATGACATCCAAGGGAGAGTATTATGAACTATAGTGGATTGTCATAACCTCTATGGCCCATGGTCGATGGGTCTATGGTCGGCCCGTCCATTACCGGTCCAAACATAAACCTATTGCATAGAGGTTTACTAAACCTAGACCAAATAGGTATAGGGTTTTTGGCAAAGATAAAACTTTTTCCATATTGGTTTTGGATATTTTCCTTTTCCTAGATGCAATAGGATTTGTACTATTTCTTTTTTACTTGTGGTAAGTTTAACCTCCTTGTAATCTCTATATAAAAAGATCTTATGATTATGAGTAAGACACACGAATTCATCATATTTTCTCTCTAGTTTGACAGTGCCACTATATTTAATAGGAGTTTTGTTTTATTTTGTAAGTGAACTTGTTCAACTGTGTGGATCATGTAAAAGTTAAGGACATAACTTTTTGGAGAAATTGAAAATATAGACCAGAAAATCCAGCATATTTATTTTTAATAGGATAATAACCTTTTGGGAAATTTTCATGTTTACCACATTATTGATACTATTTTTTATTTTTACCTTTTTTAAAGAGATATTTCATAAATACCATTTTAAGAGGCAATTTAAAAAAAAATTAATTAGAATTCTAAATTTTACATTCTTAAACCCTACCCCACCCCTCAACTCTAAACTCTAAGTCTTAGATTAATTAATCCAAATATTATAAATGTGTTTTTTACTCTTAAAAACAAGGATACAAGTGATTAAGGTAAACATGAAAAGTACTTCTAGAACATGGTATTTTTGAGGGGAATTTTCATGTTTACCAATTATTTTAGTACCACTTTTCATTTTTATCTTCATTAAAGAAACATTTTTTTTTTAAATACTATTTTTTAAGAGGTAAATTCTTTTAAAATAATTGAAATTATAAATTTTACATTCCTAAACCGTCTCCATCCCTTAACTCTAAATCCTAATTCTTAGATTAATTAACCCAAGTGTTATAAGTGTGTTTTTCTCTTAAAAATAAGGGTAAAATTGATTAAGGTAAACATGAAAGTGGTACTATGAAAGTAGTATTTTTTACAATTTGCCTATTCTTGACAATTTTCCTAGTCTTTGGGAATTTTCATGTTTACCACATTATTAGTACTGTTTTTCATTTTAAATATTTTTTTTAAAAACATTTTCATCAATACCATTAATGTCCTTTTTAGTTATCCAAATTAATAAAATAATTAGTCTTCAGACTCAAAAATTATAAAATATTCACGATTGAATGAATACTCATACGAAAATATATTATTATTTCATAAAATAGCACGTAAATATAAAATAATTTCAAAATAACATCTATTGAAATTTTAAAAATTATTTGATATTTGAATTCAGATTATAGTATTTAAGTTTTAATTTTAAGGGATAGGGGTTAGGAAGAATTTTAAAATTAGATCTAGATTATGACCCACACATTAAAAATGCATAAATATTTTAACTAAATCTAATAAAGATAAATAAAATTATTTAGTATATAAGATAATATTATATTATTTTATTTACTTACATTTATATAAAATATAAAAGTTAAATATGAAATGCTATTTTTAAATATGTACTAAGAAATATCGTAATCAATTGTAATTTATGTATTTTTATTTTTAATAATTTGATATTTATAAATTTTATTATAAGATTTATTAACTTAATCTCACTTTATTTATTTTCACATTTTATTTAGATATAGTCTTTGCTTTATATGAACATTAGTTTTTTAAATGAATGTGTAACATATATATATATATATATACTAAAATACAAATAAACTAATCTGATTTAATTTCATTTCATATTTTTGAAATTTAAACCTGTAAAAAGTTATATTTGTAAATTATTTGAGTGTTTTTTAGAAATATTTTTTACTTATCAGATAATCTGTATAAATATTAATAAGAAAAAATATTTAGAAGTGAAATTTAATGTTTTATATTATTTATAGTTAGTAGTATAATGTTATTTTACTTAATTACATTTAATATTTTTTTTATTAATTACATGTGAATAAATGTTAAGTCCAAGATAATGCTTCTATTTTAATAAATAGACTAGAGCTTGCCCCGCGCATTCGCGCGGGTATTGATTTTTACGTTTCTAGATATTGATATTCGTTTTTCATGATTAGTGTTATATGTTTTAGATGTGTCGTTGTATAACTAATTGTACTCTGAAGACTCTCACTGAATCGGGTAATAAGATTATTTTTAATACAAATATTCGAACCCGTTTCAAATACATTGTTTATTTAGATATTTTTATGTTCTAACACATTAGAATCAAAATTATTCAGACGTGGAAGGACACAATTCGAACTCCACACATAAATTTATAATATCTAAGTGAAACCTAATTTCAAAACCCTAAACAAAAATGATCTTGAAAGAAACAACTTGTACCTCAATGAGTATCTTAATGTTCATACTTGTTTGGTTCTGTAAATTATTCTTTTAAAAAAAAAACTCATTTTATATGTTTGGCTAAAATAAGAGAAATAATAAGATTTTTTTTTAAATAAAATAGTTATATTGGAGTGAAAGATTAAGTGACAATAAATGTAATATATTTTAGTTATTTTGATTTAAATTATTATTTTGCTCACATAAACTCTGCTTTTCAATTATATGTTTTGCTACATAATTTTTAATAATATAGATGTATTTTTTTTTTTATGTGTGGACAAAATAGATTATGTATAACGCTACAGGCCAACATTTTACAAAGGTAATCAAAGTTAAAACTTATTACAATTAACTCGTATTAAGCCCATTACAAAAAATAAGGACAAACAACTGAGACGCTTTCTTCCCATGGGTCCATCATCTAAAGCCAATTATGTGGTACGTGTTGAAGAGAGGGAGATGATTGTTTCTTCGCCTGAAGATCTTCGGTGATTCTACAAAGAAACTGAAGCAATCCTGAATTTGAAGACCAACCCAAGCTTGGTTCTATTCTACAAAGTTTTGTTTGGGATTACAGCTTGAGTACATAAACAATGGAATCTTTGTGCATCAAATGAAATATACTGAAAAAATACTCAAGAGATTCAATATGGACCAATGTCATCCATTGTCATCGCCTATCGTGGTTCGATCCTTAAGTCCAGAAACCGACCCATATGGTCCAAAGAAGGACGATGAAGAAATACTTGGTCCAGAAGTGCAATATCTTAGTGCCATAAGAGCCTTGATGTATCTGCTAGCCACACTCGACCAGATATATGTTTTGAAGTTAATTTGTTGTCGAGATTCAGTTCATGTCCGACCAACATGCACTAGAATGGGATTAAACATTTTCTTCGTTATTTACAAGGAACGAAAGATCTTGGATTGTTTTATACTAACCAATCACAAGAAGGTTTAGTTGGTTTTGCTGATGCAGGTTACTTATCAGATCCACACCATGCTAGATCTCAGACAGGTTATGTGTTTACCATTGGTGGAAGGGGTATATCTTGGAGATCCATGAAGCATACTATTGCAGCCACATCATCCAACCATGCCGAGATCCTAGCCATACATGAAGCAAGCAGTGAATGTGTTTGGTTGAGATCAATGACCCAACACATCCGATCAGATTGTGGGATGGTTGATGGAAAAGATGAACTGACCATCATGTATGAAGACAATGCAACATGCATAGCTTAGCTCAAAGATGGATACATCAAAGGAGATAGAACGAAGCATATACTACCCAAGTTCTTCTTTACCCACGAGTTGCAGAAAGCAGGCGAGGTCGAAGTGGTTCATGTCCAATCCAGTGACAATTCAGCCGACCTGTTCACCAAGTCATTGCCAACCTCGACCCTCAAGAAACTATTGCATCAAATTGGTATGAGAAGATTGAAAGATCTTCAGTGAGGTACCAAATAGGGGGAGTAATACATGTTGCACTCTTTTTCGTTAGCCATGGTTTTATCCCATTGGATTTTCCAGGCCAAAGGTTTTAATGAGGCAACACTTAGGGTGTATTACACGGTTATGACATGCAAAGGGGAGTGTTATGAACCGAGTGGACTGTCATAACCTCTAAATGGGTCATGGTCGATGGACCAGGGTCGATGGACCAGGGTCGATGGGCTTCTGGTCGGCCCATCTATTATCGGTCCAAGTATAAACCAAGTCCATATATGTTTACTAATCCTAGCCCAAATAGGATTAGAGTTATTCAAGAATGGAAAACCATTTCTAGTTGGTTTTGGAGATTTTCCTTTTTCTATGTTTTGGGATATTTTCTTTTCTTGGTCGGTTGTAATCCTTATATAAAGGAACTCCCTTAAGCTTATGAATAATACAAGTTACACACGATTTGCTCTCTCTCTCTCTCTCTCTCTCTTAGTTTACAACAGTTTGGAATATATCTCCTCTGCTTCTTTATTAGCACATTTTTTTGCCATCCAATATCTAGATTTGACAGTGGATATTCTACTTGTCGTGTAATTCGAGTAATAATCGTCTCAATGGTAAGATTATCTTACGGCCACAGACTAGATCAAAGAGATATCCTCTTGATTGACATATTTTTCTGCTCCCTTGTCAAGAAATCACTTGCTTACTGACATCATTGGGTGGGCCACTGGGGCAAAGGCTCTTGCTGGACATGCTTATCGTCGGTATCTAAGGGTCCTCCCGAGCTCTGATATAATTTCTTGAATGCTTTTTTTTGTCTTATTCCTAGGGAAATTAGTGGTTTCGCTGCCATAATACTTATCTACCATAAAAAATCATCAACCAGATTTGTTTCCAAGGGCGAACTTCATTTGTAGTATTTTTCCTTCAAAACTCTTGTCCGTAAGGAACCAGGTAATTGTATTAATCTCTAAATTGTTTTCTCAGTAAAGCAAGATTGAATTCATTAATCATTCATAATCCTTTTCCTTTTTTTCTTTTGGCTTTCAGAGCTTTTCCCATTTTGTCCAATGGATATCCCTCTTAGGTCAATTTGAGATTCAACAGAACTATGCAAAGGCATTAACAAAATTTTCACAAGTCTCAAGTGGTAACAATATAGTTGACATCACATAAGTAGGGAAGACCAGTAAGATAGACTTTATGAGAACTTCCTTGCTTCCCTTTGACAAACATCTATCTGTCCAACCATTGATCCGGTTTTGTAATCTCTTTTAGAAAAGTAAATAGTTTTTGTTTGGGAAACTAGATCCTAGTCTCTCCTTAATTTATTATTCCAATTGATAATTTAACTATTTTCTTTAAGTGTTTGAAAATTCTTTTACCAAAAAGTAATGCTGATTTATTAAAGTTGATACACTGTACTAAAATTGTTTTACAGTCTAAATTATTTTTATGATTTTATTGTATTGATGGGTTCCACCTAACAAAAGAAAATGTTGTTACCAACAAAAAAAAGTGATATTGAAGAGCTAGGGCGTGAGAGAATGCAATATTTTTGAACGAATTTAGTTATTTATCATTTAGTTAATGATATTTTGAAGACTTTTCTTGTATGTTATTCTTGTCATTAATTTTTTTAAATTATTTTGTGTGTTCTTTTTCTTCTATTTATGTCGAGCTGGAGGAGCCGATAAAAAGGCCCACTTTATTGGGCTTCATTGCCAAATGTAACCCATACAAAATTTAGGCCCACTTGAATTGATAATATCAATTTCATTCTTCCGAGTAATTGAATAACAAAGAAAAAACGAACAAATAATATTATTTGATATCACTCCTTGTCTCTGAGCACACTGTTGTCAATCTTCTTCAAACCCGAATTCGAAAATTTCAAAATCCCGCCTTCTAGAAACCCTAACTACGGCGCGTCCACCACCATCTCCGCCGTCAAATCGTCCATCTACGTGACCTAATTGCTCCGTCTCTCTCTCTCTCTCTCTCTCTCTCTCTCTCTCTCTCTCTCTCAGTAAGGTGATTTCTCTATCCTTTCCTCTTCGTCTTACTCTGATAAGCATCTCTATCAATTTCGGTACCAATTGATTTTGCTTTCGTGTTGCGATATCTCCAGATCCAGGTTATTGCAATTCATAAGCAGAATCTAGAGAAATGGAACGTTACATGACCAGAAGAGATACTCTTGTTAGAGAAACAGGTATCTATTATTATTATTACTCTTCTCCCTTGTACATGGCTTCCTTCTCTAAGTCTGAGTGATTGTTTTGTAGTTAAAGAAGAAGAAGACAAACATGGAGATGGTTGTAATGATTGTGAACTTGATCGACTCTACCTTGTACATTCTGATATCTCTTCTCTTCTTCATCAGGTGCTTAGTTCTTACTACTCCTGCCTTGTTTTGACACTTTATCTAAGAGTTTATATTTAATTCATGTCTCTTTGTCTGTTTGATATTGGTTAAGGAAACATGTTTTGTGAACTATAATTTTATAGAGTAATGAATGTTATTGGAATCTCAGATTGATGAGCTTGTTGTGAAAGCCACAAAGCTTAAGACTTTGAGCAAACAAGGGACAAGCGAAGTTGAGTCTTTCAGATCTGTCTTGTCTGATATGCACTCCTCACTAAAGGTTTCATCTGTTTACCCATTGTGTTTGCTTCTAGTGTTAGACCATTTACCTTTAGAACTGTAATCTGTTTTATATGTTTACAGCCATGGTTTCCTCGATTGCAAGAAGCGATATCCTGTTCTCAGTTGCTTCCCAAGGATCAGGAAGAACAGTCTTTGATGAGCGCAAGCAAAGAAGATGAGTTGTGTGACGTTGAGAGTCCGGAGCCTACTCAGTTCGAGCACTTAGTCTCTCCTTCTCCTCTTGTGGCATGGCGTTGTGGTGATCATAACGCTGACAAGGGTAGGCAGCTCTTTATGTTGACACCACTACCCTTGGGAAAATCTGAATTCCTTAAATCTAAGCTGAAATCCAAAAGGGTCTTTGCAAATGCTGCTGCGAATCAACCAGTTCAAGTTTCTAAAGAAACAAGCGATGTTGGTCTAGGAGATGGGTCAGTGAACACTGCAGGACTTGGTAGCTCTTTAGTTCCTGTCATGGATTTGTCTGAAAGTTTGGTCGAATGTGAGCCATTGCCTTCACCATTTCCTAAGAGGAATATTCAGTCTGAGCTTCTAATAACCCCTTGCTTGAAGATGGCTCCTCCGAAAACTAATACACTGTTTAATCCAGTTCCTGAATCTTCTCAACGGGGAAAGCAAGAGGCTTGTAAGTCCACCTGCTCCGAACTGGGAGCCACCACTTTGAATGGTTCACAGAGCTCTGAATCGTCTGGTATTGATGAAACAGACGATCTCTATTCCAAATATCCAGAGCTTATGGGATTAAAACATGCTCCAATAGCTAGAAAAACGGATCTTGAAGCCTCGCCTGTTTGGTGGTTTTCTCCTCCTAAAACATCTGTTTTATTAGAGCCTGTGAATGAGAAGAAACCAATTGAAGAAACCGGTAGATCAAGAACGGTATCCTCATTTGCTTTGACAAACCTTAAACCAGAAGCAGTACACATAAAAGGTACTATAAAAAGAGATTTTAAGTAATTTTGATGTTTTGGTAATATCATGTGGTCTTATGATCTCTGTCAACTGTTTGGCTTAGACGGAAGCATGTCAATGGTGGTTGACAGTACTCCACTGTTGAAAGAAGCAGAGAGTGTAATGACGAAAAACAGACCAAGAGCGGGTGAGAGTACTCTAAAGAAAGAGTTGTGGACAAGATTTGAAGAAGCATCAATGCATGAGAATCGTTTCAGCTCGATGACGACAACGATGAGAGGAAATAAGAAGAAAGGGTTTATGGAAATGTTAGAGGAAGTGTGTGGTAATGAGGAAAGTCACGACTTAAATTGATGATCAAAGAAGCACTATAGTCGATGTATAACGTATTTCCTTTGTTTGTAACTTTTGTCACTCGTACTGTTCGATCTTTCTTTACCATATTGTGAAGTTAAAGCCTCCCAAATATTGAATTGAATATACCCTCTAGAGTAGATTAACTAATGTGTGTTATTTTTAGATCTTTAGGATGTATGTGTTTCGAAGAGGGAAAATAAATTCTCTTAAAGTTTCAAGCTTCATGTATCTATCTCTATGGATCTCGTTGTGGAAGACCATTTCCAATCCCATTCATTTTTCACTTTTTGCTTCATTTTGAAGTAAGTTTTGTTCCAACTCTACTTCATTTTCTACTTCAAAATGAAGTCACGAACTGTTCACATCTTCATTTTTTGAAGATGAACTTTTTCAATTATAAATTGGTCTTTAACTTTTACTTATTTTTATCCTTTACCAAAATAAATTAAATATATTAATATAACCCATTTAATTTTTAATTTCAGTTTTTATTTTCACCATATTAATTTAAAATATTACATATACTAAAATTATTAAAAAACTGTCCAGATGAAGTTGATGTTTGAGGAGGCTTTTGAGCTTGTTGTTCTTCACTTCTTTCCAATAAAATTCGAGTTTGCTCGGATTAAATGTAAGCACAAATTTTTTATTTATTTATTTATGTTTTGTATAATAATTTTTATTATATGATAATATTAAATTTGTATTTAATAATATTTATGTTGAAATATTGTTAAAATTAAACAGTTGAGTAAAACTTATAAACATAAAAAAGTAGAAGGTGTTGTTAGAAAATAATGATAAAATGAAGATGGAATATACTTAAAAAATATTTCTTTTACAAAAAGAAAATGAAGTAAACCATTGGAGCAAAAGTTGCTTCATTTTTTACTTTATTTTGAAAAAAGTGGATTTTTGAAGATAAAAATGAAGCCAACCATTGGAGATGCTCTAAGGTTTTTAAGGGCATGTCCATCAACAAGAACCCATAAAGGGTTCTTACTTTTTTTGTATGATTTAAAAAAAAATAAAAGTGAACCAATCGTGGACCACCACGTGTCTGTGGAGCCCACGAAACAGTGTAAAAACCGATTCTTAATTAGGAGTTTTTAGAATCGGGTTCTTAAGAAAAGTGGTGGGATCCACCATCTTTTTGGGTTAAGAATGAAGATGCAAGATGTCTGCCCTGAAGTAGTCACTGACGTAGATGCTGACGCAGACGACGTGTTGAGTGGTGAAGACCATGTGGAGTCAAGATGCTAAGCTGGAGTCGTGTAGACTTGGAGAGCAAGTGGGTATCTTGGAGAAAAGGCAAGAGGAATAAACTTGGGGAGCAAGTTTATGACTTAAAGGAAGAGGAATAAGTGCATTCCAAGAAAAGGAAAGTTGCACTTATTGATATGGAAGATGTCCATATTGTGGTTCCTTGGAGACTAGGGTTTCAGGAACTTGGAGAATAAATATAAAATAGTTATGGGGTCGTCTGTAATGAGACAGAGACACATAGACTGATTTTATAGAGAGAGAAGCTCTTGGTGTGTTCTTGGTCGTGCTGAAGCAGTTGCCGAAGTACGTGACGGAGGAGAGATACAAGCGGGTAGCTTAGGAATCTTTCAGTACCAGTTGTTAGGGTGTTAACAGACTGTGTAAGGCTGATTAAGCAAGTCGTGTAAAGATTGTTTAAAACGAGATTCTAATAAAGCATAGTGGTTGCTTGTATTGTTTTGTCTCTGGTTTACTTTCTGCATTACTTAATTGTGGTGTCATCTTTGCACTTACAATTGGTATCAGAGCGGGGCACCTAAGTTATCGGTGTAATCCTGAAGGTGAAGATGGACACGATTGTTTCTATGCAGAAGATGATCATGTTGAATGCGGACCAGTATGGTCATTGGAAGGCTCGCATGAAGCAGTTGATTCGAGGAATCAATGAAGATGCGTGGACTGCTGTGGAGACTGGGTGGGAGGATCCTACCATAGTCACGGATGATGGGAAAAAGCCGAAGCCAAAAGAAGATTGGACAGAGGAAGAGCGCAATGCATCAAAGTTTAATGCAAAGGCGTTGTCGGTGATCTTTGGAGCTGTTGAAACAGAGCAGTTCCAGCTGATTCAGGGGAGTACTTCAGCTAAAGAGGCGTGAGAGATCCTACTGAATTCGTTTGAAGGAGATGATAGTGTCAAGAGGACACGTCTGGATCATCTTGGGTCACAGTATGAGAATCTCAGGTGGTCTGATAATGATTCTGTGGCGAGCTTCAGTGCCAAACTTAGTGCTATGGCGCATGAAGCATTTGTACTTGGAACGAAGTACAAGGAGAAGAAGCTGGTAAAGAAGTTGCTACGCTGTCTTCCAGCGAAGTTTGGAGCTCATAAGGCGGTCTTGAATATGACTACAAACACGGATGAGCTCAAGTTTGACAAGCTTGTGGGTATGCTGAAGGCAGAAGAGATGGAGACAGACAGTAGCACGGTCTCTACGTCAGGTGGTACCTCAAAGAGCATAGCGCTTGTAGCTGGCAAAGATGTTGATAGACTTCAAAAGATTGAAGATGATATTGGTATGATTGTCAAATATTTTTGTAGGACGAATCACTCTGGTGGGAGAAATCAGTATGGTAGTCAAGGAAGTGATCGTGGCAATGGTAGAAGAAGAGAAGCTATCAAGTGCTACGAGTGTGAAGGATTTGGTCATGTGAGGGCTGACTGTCCTATGGCACAACGAAAGGAACTCAAGTGCCCTGAGTGTAAAGGTGTTGGACACGCACGACTTGAATGTCCAAACTTAAAGAAGGGAAAAGGAGTTTCATTAGAGTCGTCTGATGATTCAGAGTCTGAAGAAGATGAAAAGGTGTTGAAGAATATGGTTGCATTTGGTGCACGTAAGGAGGGATATAGTGAATCCTCTGATTCAGATCGCAGTACAGATGATGAGGAGTATCACGTGCTGCTCAACAAGTGGTTGAGGGTCAAGGATCAGAATCTGAGATTGGAGAATGTGGCTCAGAAGCAAAACGAGTTGCTTGAAGAACTTCATGAAGAACTTGCGGCTGTAAAAGAGAAGAATGAGATTCTTGAGCAGGAAAACAACAAGCTGAGAAGAGTTTCTACTGGAGAACAAGAGAGAGCAGGGAAGCTGGAATGTGATTTGGCTGAGAATCACAAGCAGATTAGGATGCTCAACAGTGGATCCAAGAACTTGGATCAAATACTCTCAATGGGACAACCAGCCAAGGCGAATTGGGGACTGGGATACCGAGGAGCTGAGAGTAATGACGTTCATCGGAAGGGGCTGTCACACTTCGTGCGAGGGAGCACATCAAAAAATGAAGCCAAAGATGTTCGTCAGGAAGTACGTCGGGACGTACGACAAGGAGTACGACAAGAAGTTCTACAGCGCGTGGCTGTGAGTAACAAGCCAAAAGTGGTACATCAGTGCAGTAACATGAAGATCAGACAGGAGGTTCTGAAGCATGGTTGTGCAGCTGGTACAAGGAAGGAGGTTGATCGGTGCATCAGTAACTGTGTCAGGCCAAACAAGAAGCAACATCGGATGTGCTGTTGGTTCTGTGGGAAGGTTGGAAACAAGAAGGTGGAGTTTTTTGCTCGTGAGAAGAGCAGAAACATGGCCAAGAAGGTGAACAAGACGTTCATTAAACCCAAGAGGGTTGAAAAGGTGTTCTTAGCCAAGAATGGCTTACTTGATGAGGTCAAGGAAGGGGCATCAGAAGAAGGGTGTAACTCTAGTGAGGGTGATCTTAAGGTTGATCAAGAAGCATCAAGTCTGGAGCCAGGACACAGAGTTGGTTGTGGTTCAAAGGGGAAGGAGATCGAAGTGCGTCAGGAAGTGATGCGAGATGATCTTCAGGAGGGTGATAGTGAAATCACTCCAAGACAGTAGCAACGAGTGCAGAATGCACTCAGTGTGGATGAGGAAGGGCTCATGGTCAAGAAGACAACACATGAAGGAAGCCAAGTCTTCAAAAGAAGCTGGTCGAAAAGTAGTTCGACAGGTGCGTCAGAGCATGATGCAGTACTTGTAATCTATTCCGCTGCAGCAGAGGTTGTATCATGATTACGCATGAAGAAGCAGACGGGTTTGTCTGTAAGGCTTGACATCTAAGCATATGTTTTAGCTTAGTATGCAATCAAGCAGGGGAAGAATGGTGATGTTCTGGTCAAGAGAAGAATGCATATCTCATGGGGGAGAAAAGCATGGTGTGGTGCACATCTCGTGGGGGAGAAAAGCATAATTATCATGGAAGTTTCCAGGTGGGGAACGTGGTTGTTGAACCAGAAGAACATTGTGCTTGATCAGCACACAAAGCTAAAAGGGGGAGGTTGAAGATGCAAGATGTCTGCCCTGAAGTAGTCACTGACGTAGATGCTGACACAGACGACGTGTTGAGTGGTGAAGACCATGTGGAGTCAAGATGATAAGCTGGAGTCGTGTAGACTTGGAGAGCAAGTGGGTATCTTGGAGAAAAGGCAAGAGGAATAAACTTGGGGAGCAAGTTTATGACTTAAAGGAAGAGGAATAAGTGCATTACAGGAAAAGGAAAGTTGCACTTATTGATATGGAAGATGTCCATATTGTGGTTCCTTGGAGATTAGGGTTTCGGGAACTTGGAGAATAACTATAAAATAGTTATGAGGTCGTCTGTAATGAGACAGAGACATATAGACTGATTTTATAGAGAGAGAAGCTCTTGGTGTGTTCTTGGTCGTGCTGAAGCAGTTGCCGAAGTACGTGACGGAGGAGAGATACAAGCGGGTAGCTTAGGAATCTTTCAGTACCAGTTGTTAGGGTGTTAACAGACTGTGTAAGGCTGATTAAGCAAGTCGTGTAAAGATTGTTTAAAACGAGATTCTAATAAAGCATAGTGGTTG
>CAJHQP010008203.1:0-28228 GCA_905132765.1 Moricandia arvensis
AGAGAGATTTTTCTTTCTTCAGCGAGAGATGCCTGTGATTTCCTCGCTTCTTGCTCCGCTTGGTTTTGGGTCAGGCTTCTTTGACGGAAAGGGTTGTTATTCGGAGAAGAGACTCGAAAAAGCCAGAGTTTTCTCCGGGCTCAGCCATGTGCGCGGAGAAAGAAGTGGTGAAGATCCCTGATTGGGTCTGAGATTCTTCAGTTTCGGTCCTCCTTCGTTTTCTTCTTCCCATTCTCGTTCGGTTTCAACGGAGAGAGATGGAAGAGAGGTTGAGGAACCCTAATTTAAAAAAGGTGTTCGGAACTTTTGGAAAACGAGGGTTGTTTGTTGTTAAGAGCGGACATAGATTATTACCGGTCGAGTTAATATGTCAGACCTAGCCGTTAATTTATTGGGCATCAAAATGCAAACAAAATGGGGTCTGATCCACAGTATTGGTCCAATAAGTTTACATTCATAAAAACAATGAGTCCTTCCCTCAGATCGGTCAGTCCCTCCGCCCTAACCAGAAGAGAAAACTATGTGACTATTACTTTTTGATCAAAAGTGATTAGTCCACTAATGTTGAGAAAAGAATTTTCTTCCAAAAACTCTAATAACAATCAAAAGAATATATTTTTTATTGGGACTGATTGGTGGATGAATGTAAGACCTCATCAAAAGGATCAATATCTTTAGTATGTTTAATCGTAGTGTCAGGATAGAAGAGGTTAATCTTTTTTGTTTCGAATTTCTCTCCTTTAGACTCGGGTACCATTAAGAATGCTCCGAGAAGTATTTATTTATCTAGTGTAATGCATATTTAACCTGAACTATGATACTTGTGATAATAGATAAACATAACAAAAGTTGATTCCAAATGCAACTTTCCAATGCACGATAACTACTTTAGACTTGTATCTCCATTTTAAAATGAATACAGTATATCTTTTTAGACTTTTTCTACATTATTAAAAATATATTAAATTTTTAATTATAATGAATTATTTTTTGTCATTAATTATTTTTTCTTTTTAAATAATTCTCATAAACTCAATAAACATAATTAATTCTTCAAAATCTTATAATTAACAATTATCACTAAATAAAAGATGTACCGAAAAATGTTAATAATTATCTTTTGAAACAAAATTTTTAAGAACATACATCATTTTAAAACAGAGAGAAATCTTAATATTCACAATCCCTAAAACAACTGAACTTCAAAAATGAAGGTTTCTTTGCAATAGTGCATATAGACACACGCTCTTTTTAAATGGTAAATTTTTTTCCTACTGAATTGTCTTATAGTTTTTAAATTTCATGACGGCGCAGTATATGTGGATCTCTCTTAGCAAATCAACTATTAGGATTCTAATTTAATAAGTGGAAAGATGATCTAATGTGAAGTCTTCTATTACTTTCTCACAATACGTGATAATGGAGTCATGTGTATTGGTTTTAAGCAATAATCGTCTAAACACTTTTTTCACCGACCAACTAATTAATAAGAGCATACACTTTCACGTTCCCTTGCACTTTCCATCCACATCTTCTCCCTTCTTCCTTCATTTTCCAATATGTTCAAGTGTACTTATCAAATCTTATTTGTAACTCTACTTCTAACTAAGCCTTAAAAGTTTGTTTAACTGGTGATCACAGCTTCTATCAGCAAAAACTACTCTTAAGAGGTTAAAACTATCGTTTTTCAAGTTGGAAATGTGATAAAAATAAAAGAATTCCTCTAAATGTTATAAGGTTTGGAAATTTCCCTTGGAAAAAAGGAAATTGTTTTGAGAAATATTTCAGATAGACATAAAAAAGTTTTTGTCACAAAAATTAAATTTTAAAGGGGAAAAATAACAAAAAATAACCTTTTTGGGGTGGTTGAATTTTGGGGGTAAATATATGTTTATAAACTTTGGATTAAACTAATCTAGACTTATGGTTTAGAGTTATAGGGGTGAGGTTTTGGGGTGGAAGGGTTTTTTTTAAAAAAAAATTTGAAAAATTAAATAAAAATATTAATTTTTTTAAAAATAAAAAGATGCTAGTTTGATCCATTTTTCTTTTTGAAAATTTATTTTTGTGACAAAAACTTCAAAAGGGGTTATTTGAGAGATTTGTCCAATTGTTTTTTTTCAAAATGTGTTGCATTTTTCCAATCCGTCATCTATCACAGCAAGAATTTTACAAACGCCTTTTTAATATTTTATTTTGGGGTTTATTGCTGCCTTCTTTATAGGGCTTTTGCATTGTATCTCAGCAATCCACGTGATATTTGTATCACTATTATACATGTTACACTTATTTAAATTTTTTAAGTTAATACACACATTAAACCAGACTTAAAAAAAGCATCACACTCAAACGTTTTTTTTTGTCGGCTTACACATGAAAATCCATTGTTGCATAATTTTCAAATTTAATTTCTTCGTATTTTTATACTAAAAGCCATAAAAAATATGAAGAAATGTAATTTTATGTGGTGGGCCAAGAATTATTCGGGGGAAAAAAAATCTCTGACACCACAGGTCCCAACAATTAATTTTTAATGGTTAGAATTTATCTAGCAAAGATTTTTTCTTTGATCAAAGATTTTTTTTTCTTGATCACATGATTTTTTTTTCTTTTGTAAACTATCTAGCTAAGATTTATCACCTCCTCCTCCTTTAATTGGGATCGCCAGTGACTCTAGGTGCAGTAGACATATCCGCTATCATTTACAGGGGACGTGCACAAATCTAATCAACGGCTGGGATGTCATGAAACAAACAAAGTACAATTCTTAATTTACAATTTGAACTTCATAAACTAACACATCGCAAATCTTAACCCCTAACTATCTTGGACAACAACAAGTCCCTAAGCTGCTCTGCTCGTAAACCCTCGACCCCATCTTCACGCGTCCGCTGCTGAATCATACAGCTCTTCCCAGTCACGTGATGCTCGCGTGATTATCCACACCACATCCATAACGCCATTCATCAGTCTCGCTCTAGGATGGTTTGCTCTTGCTGCGATTTTCGCAATCTAATCATCGCGAGAGCAATCCACAACCTTCACGTCGACGTTCGTCTCATAATCTCGGACGCTTTTTCCCGCCGCTACAGAAACGCCTAGAACTTCCCTGCGTTTTCTCGTGGTGCGTTGAGACTCAATCTCAAACGCGTTTTTTCTCCGATCGGCGTTTCCGGGTTTAGTTTCAGCTCGTTGATGTAAGTGACAGCGTCTTCGAGTAACGACGTTTGTCATCTTCGAACGTTTGGCACAATCCGCTGTATAACGCGTAGAATTTCTGGTTGAGCTTCTGCCGCGTTCACGTCAGCCTTCACGTGGTTCATGTCGGCTCTTCTCTACCGTGCGTCGGTCTTCTCCCGCGTTTCTTTCGCGGTTTGTTCTCGGCGTTCGTTTTGTCATCAGTGTTGAAGTGACTGGAGGTCTCGAGTTTTACGGCAGCTCGCTAACATGTTTGTCTTCTTCTTTCGGAGGCGCAGTGGCCACAATCGGAGGATGGAGTTAATGTATTAATGGCCCACCAATTGGAGGAGGAGTTCAAGAAAAGCATCGACATGGTTATGTCAGTAGTCGGAGTTCAGAGATTCATCGTTGCCGGGAAAAAAATAATAATTTTTTTTTGCATGAGAAAATTAGAAGTCCCATATGGGATTGTATTTTATAATTAGAACGGTGGGTTTCAGTAGTGGTAGGTTAGGTAACAGCATTTTCGAAAACAGTTGTTAATCAAATTTATATTAACGGCGTTCGGCAAGAACCGAAAAATTGTTATTACGTCCGGGTTTCATTATGCTTAAAATCCAATATTCAAAATCGATTATTTGTGTAATCGAATCAAATAAGAGGGAGTGTCTTTTGTTTGTTTGTTAGGCATGTGTTTGTTTTATTATTGAAGTGCCCTAGATATTGAGAAAGAGTTTTTTTTATAAGAGACTCATTTGTTACAATCCACCATTAAGACGCCATCAGTTCAAACACCAAATCATAAAAACTGACTAAGTAATGATAATTTAGTTTCACAGAGGAAATCAACCAAAGACCTAATGTGTGTATATACTAAATACCAAGATGATTTATAAATTATAAAAATTTTGATAGGAAATAATTGAAATAATATATTATAAACAATTCTAAATGATATAAATTTTAGATTTATTAAAAATTTAATTGATTTCACATAATGAAGTATTATATATATGTTGTAACTCATGATTATCCTTGGTTATGGTTTGGTAAACATGCTAGTATTGTTTGTAACTTTGGTAGAGATTTAATATATAGTATTTTTAATTTTTTTTGACATATATGTATTTAATTTGTATATTTAAACATTTTAGAAGTTGATCTTGTGATAATGAACGTATTTGTTGATGTTTATTATTTCTTTAAATTTTATGTTTTAAGAAATTTTTCTGGATCGTTACATGTGATCCATTAAAAGACTTCCTCGGAAGTTTACTAGAAATAGAATGAAAGTTTAAAGTTTAACAGACTTTTCTTACAGTGCATTTTATTTCGAAGAACTTCAAAAAATTTTATGAACCAATATATTTAATTTATTGGAATTTTTCTGTCTTTTTCATATAATTTTTTGTGGCACATTCTTCTCTTTTTTCTCATTGACTATACACAAAAGCGTCTAATTTCTCGCTTTTAAATTCTTCAAGCCTCTTTATAATCTCTGTGAAGTTAAAACAAATTGTATATCATGTTTTATCTATCTATTTTCATGTCTTGTCTCATTACTCTTTTTTTAACAAATTTCATTTCATTGTTTTCATCTTTCACTGTTTGAAAAAGTAGATCTATAAACTTTAGATATTTATTTTTTTTGTATTTTTATATTGTTAGATTCAAAAACACTGATATTTAAGCTAGTGTGACTGTTTTAATTTATTATTTAAATATAAAATTGTTATTTTAAAATTTCTTCTTTGTTTTATAAGTCATTTATTGTTTTGGATATGCATGTTTTTGCATATCTGAAGATAATTGAGGGTGATTGGTTGGACTATAGCTGTTAGAAAATTTTTACTGTAAAATTTAGTCTCTAGAGATTTTATGATGTAATGTTGGTAACTAATATAGCTGTAGAAATTAAATGAAAAATATAAAAAAGAAAGAATATTGCTAGCGGCAATCCTAACAATATGGTTTTTTGCTTTAGAAACTAAGATTTCTAATAGTTTTTTTTTGGTTTTAGATTTAAAACTAGTTAAAACATGATTGATGATTTTTTATGGTTATAGATAGTAATTTAAGACTAAAGCTTCTATTCATAGTTTAAACCAATCCCATCCGTTATCATTTTCTGACTTCATTTGTAGACTTCTTACGTTTCGAAAAGTCTACGATAAAAACTAAGAATATAAATTTTAGTAAAGACTTATTTCACATTAACTTAGAAAAAGTTTAAGAAACTAATGAAAATTATTAAGTTCATAAAAATTATAAAAAAGATTACAAGCTTAAACAAAAAATTATATATAAATAAATGGTTATAATTCAAAATGCATTAACCGTGCTTAGCGCAGTGAACAATCTTATCCTAGTTGTGGTAAAAAAATGTTCCAATACATAACAATCCAATTATCTAACTAATGACCATCAATATAGAACAAATCATGTAAACTAAATAAATATTTAAAACATTAACGATTCGCTATTTTAATGTGGATGGATCCAAGTTTTTATTTAAAGTGGAGTTTTAGTAAGTTTTTTTTCATCTTCAATTTATTTTCTACTCATAATATAGTAAATATTAAGAATTACTCTATAATAAAATAATAATTTTAATTATTTTATTCATTATCATACTTTTTACTCTTTTTAAAGTAACATTGGTATGAAAACGTAATTTGTTTAACGAATTATTCATTAAAAATCATAATAATACATTAGAAGTGTTTCTAATACACATAATGTTTTTATCATTGGTTTTACCAATTAATGGATAGAAACTTAGCTATGCTTATCAATATTAATTGAAAAGATAATGTATGGAAAAAGTTTTGATTTGAGTATCTCTAAAATACAGATAAAGATAAAATCACAAAATTTGATTTAATAAAATGTAAGATAAATATATATTTAAAGTTTATTGAATTTAATGATTTAGAGTTTAAAAATTATTATTTCAGACTTTATAAAATCGTTTAAGATAAAAACTATTTATTTTATTTGTTTAATAATATTTAATATTTTGTATATAACAATATATTTTCTATATTTATATTTATAGTTAGTAATGATATTTTGTTTTTTGCTCTTAATCAACGCTATTTTGTGATAAAAATAGCGTTTCGAATGAGATTCGTCGCAAAATTTGAAATGCTAAATAAATTATACAGTGCATCTCTTTTGGGTTGAAGATAATAGTACTTAGAAACATTTTAAAACATTTGAAACGTAAAAAGTATTTCAGACGCTATGTTTTAATAATACACAAGTAATTTTAGTGGTTGACACAAGTAATTTTAGTGATATAGAAATTGTATAACTTAGTTTTAAAAACTTAACAATGTGTTGAATTTTTTTCTCAGTCGTGGAAATTTCACTAGCATATTGGTTTATTTTCTTCATTGTTTGATATCTACAACTATAATTATGAAAATCTAAGCTGTGAACACACATTAATAAACCCTAATACCACTTCAATTAGGTTCAGTCAAGTTCTTCTACACCACACGAACATAATCATCATCCCAACCACATCTCGCTCTCTCCAATATAATTAACATGCTTGGCCAAATATGTCTATTTCTTTGCAATATAAAAACAATGGATGCTCCAGACTGCTGTCTTGATCTAGATTTATATGTTTGTTGACAAAATATGATTTAGATTTAATATATAACTTTCACCATCTTAAATTTAACGGTTAGAAAAATCGCAATCATGCACTTACAGAAAAATAATCCCAATCATGTCATCATATTTGTATTTTATTGATTATTACAACTTTAGATTTATTTGTATCTTGAGAGCTAACAACGCACGTAGTGTGATTCTCTACTCCACAAAGGAAATGTCAGAGACAGAACTATAATTACTTTTCCATCTAGAGTAACTTTGTCCTCACTATTCCATTGCTAAGATTGTAATTTCGCATCAAAGTACACCCTACAGATAACGATATAATAACATTATGCAATCTTCCCTCGCCAAAAACATAATATTCCATTTCATTGTCTGCTTTTCCTTTTTAGTGATTCAACACATGTGAATATAATCCTGACAAGCCGCTTAAGATCAATTTATCAGTTTTTTTGGTAGAATCGGAGATTCAGAAAAAACACAAAGCACAAAATAATTTCAAGAATATGTATATTTTATTAAAATTTTTAACACAATCTCTTATAAACTTGCTTGATCTGAATTACACGACTAGACACTGATTGTTTTTTAACACACCCACTTGCATAAACCAAACCATGTTGATCCGTCTACAAATCACTCACTTTCTGAAACCTAAAATCTCCTTCGTGTTTCTGTGAAAATTACTACGTTAAAATCCTCTAACATAATTCTAGAAAAAACGAAGGTACTATATCAAATAATTTTTTCTATTATCTAATATATTATTTCTTATATTTTAGCATCACCAAATCTTCCAATTTGTGATTTAGTAATTTTTATTTAAAACATATTTCGTCAACCAAACATATGAAAATATTTCACCATCATCACATTTTTTATGTTTCCTTTTTATTCTCTAAAGCGTGTGTCACACGTCATTCTCCATGTGTAACATGTACGCGAACCAAAGCTCCACCGCTGCACAACTATCAAGCTCCAAATCTTTAGCTTACATTCTTCCCTCTTTTTCACTAAGTTTTACAACTCAAGCTCACCTCTTAAGAACATATACACCAATATACTTCTTCAAAGTATTTATCTTGAACTCTCCCTGAATCAAGTATCCTTTACCCTTGCTTGAATGAAAAACTTTGTGAAAAACTTCATGATACTTGTTAGACCATCATATCTCTCATGCCTTATAGTAGAAGACCATCGAACTGGTTCTCCAGTTTCACATATTGATTTTTCATCCGAGTGTATGACACATTAGTATGCTTGTGTGACAAACCTTTCGTAAACTTAGGATACAAATCCTTCTTAGCTATCCATACATGTCATACCTTCTGGGTCCCACATAATAAAGTTCATCCTTCAAGCTCGCTCAATCTGATTTCTACGAGCATAACAATAGGCAACGCTATGCCCGATCTTTTAACACAAAATGACAACCATGCCTTTGCTTAGCAACAACTTTTATGTCGTGTATCTTTGAAGTTATACTGGTTGCTTGAGTTTCATCCTTTCGTTCAGCTGAAACAACTGGGATTGAGCATTTTACAAACTTGATTCTTTCATTCCTATCAACCATTTGATGTCCAGTTCCATGACGACCTTGTTTTCCACTGATCAAGCATCCATTATTTATCTTCTTCTTCGTTTTTGACACTGGTTTTTTGATGGTTCTGCAACTAACTGATATGCTAGTTTGCTGTGATGCATCTTTTAGTTTATCATCTGATTTTACTGTAGCTTTTATAAAGTTTATCCTTTCAGCATTGTCATGATCTTGATCTTGTGAAGTAGTGCCTCTATAACCCAACCCCCAATTGATTTTTGGAGGCTGCCCAACTCAATAGGATATGATCCAGAGTAGTTTGATCCAATGTTCAACATCCTCGCTTTTGTAATTCTCAGTGAGTTTGTCTTCCAAAATTGACTTTTTCTCAAGCTCGTGATTCAGCAATAGTTTCATCTGATTAAACTTTACATCAATTCTTGTTGAACTCGGTTCTGCTCTGCGATAACTTTTTTCAGAGACTGAAGTTTGTCTTCATGATCATTCTCTATCATTATTTTATTTTATCTCAGGTTGTTCTAACTCCAGAATGTTGACTTGCCGCTTTCAATATAGCTTTCTTTGACGAGTTGCAGGTTTTCATGACTAAGTTCTGCAATTTGTCAAGAAGAACCTTATACTCAGCTGGCATCTAAATCACTTTCTGAATCATTGTGTGACGCATACGAGCCACGAGATTCACCTTCAGTTATGTCTTTTTCAGATCCCACAACTCCCTGAAGAGCCACAAACTGAGGGCATCCTCTGTTCTTCGTATTTTTATCAATGCAACTTTCTCTCCATCTTCATCTTCTTTGTGTTCACACAATCTAACTATGTGCCATAACCATTACATCTGTTACATACTTGATTTCTTTTCTCTGATGAAGGACAAACTACTTTTGACATGTTCAATACCATGACAATTAAAACACACCACTTCATGTCTTTTATGTCTTTGTTCTTCTCTAGGCAGTGTTTTGTTGGACATCTTATACAAAAGATTTATGGTTTCATTACGTTTTTGAATCATTAGGTGTACTAAATTCTTCAAGTTTTTGGAGTTCTTTGGATGTCTCCGTCAACAGTAACTTTTGAGTTTCGAACAAACTTTTGACAACTTAGATTCTAATTCCATCTTCTCAACCTTTAATATTTCTACTACCTCATCAAACTCAGTTCATCAGTGTCCATCCCTCAAAGTTATCGCCGCTTTATGTGCTGCAAACTTAGTAGGTAAACATCGCAAAAGTTTCTTTACCAAATTTTGCATCTTCATATTTTTACCTAAACTTGTGCTTCATTGGCTATGGAGTTGAGCTTGGCATTGAAGTCTCCTATCTTCTCATCATCGGCAATCCTTATGTTTCCAATTGTGATGCAAACAAGTCAAATCTTATCCTCCTAACATTCACAATACCCTCAAAAGCGTTTTGTTGTATATCCGAAGCCTATTTAGCTGATTCACATCCTCGTATTAGCTCAATTGTTTTATCATCTACATAACTGAATATTGTATACAATGCTTTCGCCTTAAACTTTTGAAAGTTTTTCTCTGTTGCAGTCTACTTTGTCTTGGTTTAGGTGTTCAAAGCATCTTCTAGCATCAACACATGGTTTTTCCCATCCAGTTTGAACAACTGTCCATATATCTTCATCAGTTCCACGTAAATTTGATTTCATTCTCACTTACTCATAATTCACATCATTCAGAAACAACATATTATGTGTCAAAATCGCCATCTTCTCTTCGCAAGATCTCACCTTGGTTCGAAGACTTCCTTTGTTTAGGTGTCCGCTCTGATACCAATTGTTAGAATCGATATTCCAGCGAAAATACAAAACACAAAGTAATTCTAAGAATATGTATCGCTTTTATTAGAAATCTTTTACACAATCTCTTACATACTTGCTTGATCCCAAATTACACGACTTGACTCAGATCGATTTCTACACACCTAACTTGCCGTGAACAAACCCTGTTGATCACGTCTACAAATCACTCATTTTCTGAAACCCCAAAATCCCCTTTGTGTTTATGTGAGAATTACTACGTTAAAAGCTCTAACCTAATTCTAGAAAAGCTAAGGTATATATCAAAGAATTTTTTTCTTATTTATCTAATATATTATTTCTTATATTATAGCATCATCAAATCTCTAATTTTTGTGATCTTATAATGCTTATTTAAAGCATATTTCATAAACCAAACTATTAAAATATTCCACATCATCACATATTTGACAGTTTTCCCTTTTTATTCTCCAAAGGCGTGTGTCACATCATCATTCTCCATGTGTAACACACGTACGCGAACCAAAGTTCCCCACTGCCAGCAACCTATCATGCTCCAATCCTTTAGCTTACACCTTTCACATCTGTCTATCTGTCTGACGACGATCTGCTGGTTTTCTTTTTCTTTTACAAAATTTTAACAGACCATCAATTGACTTACAAACCAATCCTAAAAAAGTAAACAAACTAGTAAATCAATGCAATCTAAAAAGTAATACATTTTCAAGATATTTAAGCAGATGCATGTGAAGAATCCAAAGCTTTATCAGGTTTACACTTGCAATAGAGGCTAGTTTTGAGAAATTCAATCAACAATGAAAGGCGATTTGACTGGAGGGGTTGAAATATCGGAGGACTTCAAGAAAAGAACAAGTGATCCCTTGTTTCCTCTGTGAATTCTATAATGCAGTAGAGAAAATAAATGTTCACTTGTTTTTCTCTTGCAATTACTTCCACAGAGGTTCCGAACATGCTTACTGAAGGTTTACTCACTTCATCATTGATTGAATTTTATCAATTGATGACGCGCTAAATGTAGTGGGTCCAAGTACTTTTTATATTATTGGCGTCATAATCGAAACTCTTTTTTGTGAGATCTTTTTTTCAGCAACCCTCTACTACCAAATAATGATGTGTAATAACTATTTGATTTCAATAAAATTCATAAAACCCTCTTTGAAATAATATTTTTGTCTAACTATTTCCACGAAATAGAACATTGTTTAAACCAACAATTAGTGAAACAATTATACTTCTTTTTGGTATCAATTGGTTTTAAAGTAGAAATATAATATATATATAAGAGAATAAGGTCTCTTCTCCTTAAGCACTTCATCAAGAGGTATTCTAAAAAGTTTGACACATAAGCATAATTTTTTAAAGTTTCTTTAATTGTCCTAAATTTTCAATTTCTTAACATTTTAAATCAATTATCAAAACATATAATGATCCATAATATAATTAAATAAATATTTCATTTTAGTCCAACTAAACTGTTGACATCAATCTTTTTGTTAATTTATAATAATGTAGTGAACTACATAATATAATCATAAAAACTTATTTACAAAAATTAATCTTATAAAAAATAAATGATGGAAAATCATAACAAAAAATAATATGTAATCAAAATCAATATTTTATAAAAAATCATGTAAAAAAATAAATGAAAAAGAAATTAACTAAAATACATAGTGTAACTTGAGTTTGTTGAAAAGTTTAATCAATAAATAATAAATTAGTGAAAATTACATAATATAATGTAAAAACATAAAATTTGAAAGAACAAACAGAAAAAATCCTAAGAATAAAAAAAAGTTTTAAAATACTTTTTCACGTTTAATCAAATCTATGGCAACGAAAAGCATAACTCTTTCAACGAAAAGGCATAAATATTATAGAATTTATTTTCTTTTTCTTTGTCACCAAATTCAAACTTAGATAAATTAACATAAATCAAAGGAAATGATAAAGCCACGACAAGGACTAATATACAAGAAAAATAAAAACTTTACAAATCAGTTTAAAAATTAAAATAACAAGATCTAACAATAAAAATAGTAATATAAATGTACATCAAAAATTAATAGAAAAAATCATAAGAACACAAATAGAAAAAAATCATGTATAATATATTATTTTCATATTTTATCATACCTAAACGACAATTTTTTTTTCACATGTATGTTTTCCTCCTTTGTGGTCACAAACTAAAGTTTAGAGAAATAAAAATAAAAATGATGGCAAAGTACTACTAATGTCTAATACAAAATCAAACATTTTTCTAATAAAAAAGTAAAAAAAATCTAACAAATTAAAAAAATAAAAATAATATGCATATTACTATCACTAAGGCATTGGCGAACACTCATAAAAAAATGACATGTAACATAATTTCATGCACCTTGAAAAACACTATAAAAATGGTGGGTACTATTTCACAGTTATCACTATTTTTTTTAATAAGCGTCTTTAATGTATGGAATCAACATTGATTCTAGCAAAGCTCGCACAAAACTATTATATTTGTCAACATACACTTCATTGACAACCTATCACTAAAGTAATTGCAACAAATACATGATGTCTCTCGAGTGGTAACTTGGAAGCTAATTACATTCGAGGCATAGAAGAATATTTTTCAAAACAACACTGATATATGAATACAACATCTCTACAACAACAAAGGTTTGTAAGAAAGTAAGCATTTTCTATACGGCATAATGATATTATAAAAGAGAGAGTTTGAGATCGGTAAGTATACTTAGACACGTTTGAATGGAACTAAGCAAAACATAACGTGGACCAACGATCGAAATGTATCAAGAATGCGCTTCATAAGGTTAGAGTAACTAGATTACCATGGTAGCTAACAACTTATTAGAATAAAAGCAACATTTATATGACGACGTTACAATAACAGTAACGTTAGCAACATGTAAAACAATTATACCACCTGCTACTAATATAAATACATGAAAATTTTCAGAATTTAAGAAATAGATGTAAGTTTACTATGTTCAATTACTTATAGAATTTATTTTAAAAAAAATACAAATGATTTCAAATTTAAATAATATCATTATATGATTGCAACAATAAAAATTCAAATAAATAGTTGCAAAGTCGCAATGGATGATGCAATACAAAAAAAAAGCAAAGAACATATAAGGGTAGACATAACACTAAATGACACAAAAGAAATAAAATAGTTACATCGTCTAATCAAAAATAAAAAAATGTCACCAAATATAACAATTCTGACATTATGCAATTTAGTCGATTGTAGTGACTTAGACTATCAATATTTCATATTCTATATACAAAAATATCATGAGAATAATAATTTTAAAAAATAAATAATCAATTATTTAAATTTAAAAAATATCATTTGAAATATTTAAAAAAATAAAATCCCTCGGGAAGTCGGTGGTTAACTCCTAGTCTATAATAAACTTGAATTTAACACAGTTTTTCAACGGTATGGTTATACATAATTTTGTCTTGAATGAGACCCAACGACGGGTAAAGTAGAAGGCTTCATCCGCGGATGAGTTACAGGTTTGTGGGGGAGCAAAACGCTCGAAGACATGGATAATAATGGAACATCCCGAGTTGTGATATGTGGAAAGGCTTAAGAGAATTGATTAGGCTACCTATGTCACAAAGGTTGACTTACCTTTTCTGTCACACATCCGTTTAGAACTCCAAGAGTTAAGCGTGCTTGGGCTGGAGTAGTGGAAAGGATGGGTGACCTATCGGGAAGTGATTTCCGATACCGGTGCGAGTGAGGCCAAAACACGGGGAAAGGTCGAGTGGTTATTTCAGGGTCAGTAAACAATGATTTCGAGCCTTGGAAAAATTAACGCACCGACCGTCGGCAGGGGTGGGGCCCACGAGCCCGATAGAGGGATGGGTGACTCACCTGTAAGGGCGGTCGGGCGTTACAAGTGGTATCAGAGCTGGTTAGCCATCTCAGTTCTGACCTGAGAGGCGTCTTGAGACCATGTCGTGGGGTGCAACGAGGGAGTTGCGTTCTTTGAGAGGGGGTGAATTGTAACATCCCGAGTTGTGATATGTGGAAAAGCTTAAGAGATTGATTTGGCTAACCTATGTCACTAAAGTTGCTTACCTTTTCTGTCACACATCCGTTTAGAACTCCAGAGTTAAGCGTGCTTGGGGCTGGTGTAGTGAAAGGATGGGTGACCTATCGGGAAGTGATTTCCGATACCGTGCGAGTGAGGCCAAAACACGGGGAAAGGTCGAAGTGGTGATTGCAGGGTCAGTAAACAATGATTTCGAGCCTTGGAAAAATTAAAGCACCGACCGTCGGACAGGGGTGGGGCCCACGGCCCGATAGAGGGATGGGTGACTCACCGGTAGGGGCGGTCGGGGCGTTACAAATAACCTGACATGGATAATTTGTTTCTAATAACAATATAACTATAAAAGAAGTCTAGGCACTAGAGAGACGATGTGGGATCTTTGATCATGAAAAAGAATATGCTCTTGGATAAGAAAAAATCTGTTAAGAACAAAACACAATTAAATTAGAGGCACAAAAATACTAAAGCCACAAATCTTAATAAACTAAAGGAAATTTAAGCTATTGTAAGGGAATTTTTCATGTTTACAATATTTTTGGTACTATTTTTCATTTTAAAGAAACATTTTTATAAATATCATTTTTAAGATGTAATTTTTTTAAAATTAATTAGAATTCTAAATTTTACATTCCTAAACCCTACCCCATCCTATCCCACCTCTCAATCCTAAGTCCTAAATTAATTAACTCAAGGGTTATAAGTGTGTTTTTTCCTCTTAAAAAATAAAAGTAAAAGTGATTAAGGTAAAATTGAAAAGTGGTACAAAGAAAGTGATATTTTTGATAATTTCCCTGTTTTAAAAGATACTAGATTTGATCCGCGCTTTAAAAGCGCTGGATTATTTTCAACAGAAACTAAATTATATGAAATAAATTTACATTTGATTATGTATCTACATTTAAATGTTACAAATGAAGTGTTATATTCAGTGTTTCGGGTCACGATCCGGACAATGCGGTTAAACTGACTAACTGATGATTTTATATGGAGTCCGGTTTGTTATTTTCTTTAAACTCATTATTTAAACTTTTTTTATAAAATCCGCAAAACACACTAAAATTTGGGACCCGACTACGGGTTGAAACTATGGGTGACCACTATGTAATACAATTTGACTTAAATTTTCATATTTAAAACATCTAATTTATGAATGTTTAGATGAATGGTGGATATATATTATGAATGTTATCTCTTATTTTACAAAAGTTAGTCAAACTAATTTATCATTTTATTGTAAGCGTAATGAATCAATATTCGAGAGGATACTCACTAATTAAAAAATAGAGACATGAATGTGAGATGGATTTGACTCGCATTGTAAGCGTAATGAATCAATATATCGAGAGGATACATACTAAATTAGAAATAGATAAATAAATGTGAGATGAATTTTGACCTGTATTTTAATGTTTTTATTAGATTTTGATCAAATATTAATGTATATTATTAGATTTTCACCTGCATTTAATGTCTCTTATTAGATTTGATGAAATATTAATGTTTATTTTTATATTTTGACCCGTACTTTTAAAGCGAGATGAATTTTTTATTCAAATATTTATTTACTAAAAATCTTATACTTGTGTATCTTTTTATTAAAACATTTGTTTTGAAGTATATATAATAAAAATAAAATTTACATTAATATACTTTTATGAAATAAGATAATAAATTTATATAACCTGCTCCATATATTATAATATAAATTTTCAATTTTAATATTCATAAAATTTTATTGACTATTATATTTTTTGTTAATATTATTATACAAATTAACTAATGTTATTATACTCGTCTCATACATGAGAAATATATTAATTATTTTTAATATTTTAATTTAAATATGTATATTAACTTATGAAATGATTTATTAGTTCATATATTATATTTAATATTGTTTAATAAGTTTAAGTATGTTGTAAAATTCATAAATATATTAATTAATAAATTAAGTTACTTTATATTTATTACTTGGTGTAGTAATTTAATCATGAATATAAATTATATATATAATATTAATAGATTTTTTATTATATAAATGAATAATGAATAATTTTTCGTTTTTAAATATAGTTAATATTAATAATAGCTTTATTATTTAAAAACAATGTATATTTACATTTTTAAATAAAAGATATTAAAATATATTATTAAATCTAATCTTCCGAAAAGATATTTAAGAATATATTTTTTAGATATCTTATTTTGAAAGTATTAAGATAATTGGTTAGATATAATAATATATATTTAATAATAATTAAGTTAGTTGTAGGAGAATAAATATGAAATTAAAAAAATGTAATGGTACAACCTAGACTACTTATAAGTAGATAAAAATAGGACTCTGTTTTTAATATATTAGATTATAATAAATTTTTAAATGATAAAATATTAAGATAAAATAACATCATTTTCTTAAATTGGTGTAAGCATAACATATAATTACATAATTTTTATTAGTATCATTTTCATAATGATGTAAAATTTTGTATCAAATCAATAAGTGATGTTAAACAATAAAGTAAATGCATCGATTATTTAAGTGATATAAATACATATAATAATATCATTTATGTTAAATCGATACAAATGAATAAAAAGTATATCATTTTATTGAAATGATGCAAAATAAATTAATAATAACATTACTTATTATAATTGATGCTAACTAATGCATTTGTCTCATTTGTAGATAAATAATTTAAAACAGAATCATTTAATTTTCTTATACAATTTAAGTGACTTAATTCACCTCTTTTTTTGTAGTGTCATTTTTAACGAATGTTAGCTAAAATTTTAAAAATTTTCAAATTTTATTTATACTACAAACTCTTAAACTAGGAGATAATACACATATATAAATAAATAGTCATTATCATATAAATAAAATGTTATTCTTAGCAAAGATAATTTTATTTCTATACGAAGTTTACATAAATCAAAATAAAATAATTTAAACCAAATCAAAAGAAACCAGCTACATATAACTATATTTTTGAATCAATGAAATAAAAACAGGAAATAATAATGATAAAATATAAACTAAATTAAATTAAATATTAATCCAAGTTATTACTTACGCATGGCGCATGAACTCCTAACACATAGGTAAAATTAGGCTGGCGATGGATTATACTTTCCTTTGCTTCAACTCCCACGCTAAATTGCAATTGTTACCATTATGGATTAGCAAGAGCAATGACCGTAACTCGTAAGCAATAACAACGATATAACTACAACTTGTTCATTTCTCATAATTTGTGGCTATAGGGCTACATAACTTAGTTACAATCGGTGTTTTGAAAACTGGACCGGATTGACCGGTCAGACCAGTCGAATCATGACTCACTCTTCTAACCAGTTATGGATTATGTTAAAAACCTTATTTGAGTTAAACTGGTAAATCCAATCGAAAACCAGTTAAAATTCGAAGTGGTGATCTGGTTTAATATTAAAACTCGGTTTTCTAAATAAGTTCAAAAACCCAAAAAACAATTACAATTAAAAAAAGAACTTCATAAAGATTCCATATTGTTTCTAAATATATACCTAAATAAATTAGTCTTAATTATTTATATATTTTTTGAAGTTTTCATTTTATTTTCATATCATTTTTAGATCTAACAATGATATGAAGTTTTACAAAAATAATTTATAATTACTTCATTTAAAATTAGATTAAAATTTGAAATTCAGTTAAACCGATTGGGTCGATACGACCGTTGATTCAGTTATAATTTCAAGTCAATGTCCCGTCTGGTTTTCAAAAACTTTGGCTACTATTTTTCCATAACAAGGTTGTAGTGAATATAGCTACAATATTAGTTACATATTACATGTAGCTAAATGTATATTCATTCCCATATTGCTACATAATTACTTGGTTTTCAATAGATTTGATTTTCAATAAATAAAACAAACTATTAAAAAATTATATTATAACAACAATCTTAAATTCTCAAACGTAATAGAAATCATTAAGCATCATACGTACACGCAAAATTTAAACTTGGAACGTGAAAACATAGGTTCAAACAGAAAAATAAAATAAATGTGTTCATTATGTCTTCGAGTTCGTCGTCTAGTGGGCTTACTAGAAAATCATTTACAAAACCTTCATAACTCTAGGCAAAGCGTCTTCATTACAGTAGAATCCACTGGCCTCACATAGCCCATCAAAAGAAGGAAACCGTGCCTGAAGTGTACTAAAAATTCAACTGCATGATTTCATCAAAACACATGGATTTTAAAGAAAATTGAACTCTAAATAGACTTCATTTAATAAACTCACCATCGGACCCTATAAAGAGCAAGCATCACTTATGTAGCTAAAAAATCTTGATTATTGAAAAGTTCTCGCTAGTTCGCAGCTATTTAAATGAATTTTCAAGCAAACTACTTTTATAAAGTTTTTAAGAAGTTCAAAAACTTACACAAATCTTAGGAGATTTTCATACTTATTTTCTTCATTGTCAATGATTAGATCTGAAAATTATATCTAATTTGTTTTGTCTTCAACATAAATAGAGACGATTCAATTCAATTAAGAATGCTAACAAAGAAGATGACTTCGTGTCGATAAATTATATGTAAGTTTTTAAAATGAAAATCTAAATATTATCACTAATTCTTTTTGCCACACACGAACATACTCATCACCCCAACCTCATCTCGCTCTCCCTCCCATATAAGCAACATGCTTAGCCAAATTGTCTGATTCTTTGCAGTATAAACCAATAGATGCTCACATTGCTGTCTTGATTAAGATTTATATATTTGTGTTGACAAAAATATGGTTTAGATTTATATGTAACTTTCGCCATCTTAACATTTAACGGTTAGAAGTTAGAACAAAACGCAACATTTCATCATGTATTTTAGTATTGATTTTTTGCAACTTTAGATATATGTATCTCGGGACCTAACAACACACGTGTTGTGACTGCACTCTACAAAAGGAAATGCCATAGACAGAACGTGTTTTTATTCATTTTAGGACCAAAATAACTTGGTCCCCAGTCCCCACTATTCATTGCTAAGTGCAACAATTCAACATTAACATCAAATTTGATGTTAAAATAATATCAAATTTGATGTTAAAATAACATCAAATTTAATATTTTATTATTCAATTTTTTAATTTTCTTTTTAATCAAAATATAAAGTTTACATTAAAATAATATTATACTATTACTTTTAATTTAATAAAATATTAGTTACTCATATTTGACTAATTACCATCTTAATAAAACGTAAATTGATCATTTTAAAATTTTAATTAATTTAAACTTATCTTATGTTTGAAAATATTTTATTATATTTAACTACAAATTTAACTATATATATAATATGATATTTATAGCGTAATATTTAAATGAAATACAAAATAATACAAACACTTTATTTAAATTACAAAATTTAACTACTTAATTAAATAAGAATTAAATTATATTATTAAAATGAAATATATAACATTTTAATTTTGTGAAAATAAAAAAATAGTAGGATATATTTATTTTTTAAAAATATAATTATTTAATATTAATTTAATTATACTATTAAATAAAACATTATTTTATTTATCTACGTGTAAGAAAAATGTTACACTTTTTTCGAGTAAGAAAAATACATTTATAACATGCTTCGAACTTCGTTTGGCGCGTAACAAAAGGTTCAGTTTTAGAAAGTTCTATCTACGGTGTCAAGGACGACTTGATTCGAGGTGGAACAAGGGGAAAAACGCTTATACCCTAGGGGAAAAACGCTTATACCCCAAAATTTATGTTTATTAAAAGTTTTAAAAATTGAAAATTTTGTAAATAAATATTTTGGTAAGTTTTATGATATAAACAAAACATATACTTATATGCTATTTGAAGGCTCTTTTCGATCTTTTTAATATAAAACAGTTAAAATTGTATAAATTATATACATACAAAAAATTAAACTCTTAATTGTAGTTATATGGCAGAGCTTGTGTTGAGCCCCTGGAGCGATCATACCCATCGTCCTCTCTCCTAAGCCGCCTCTGAAAGATAAGGAAGGGCATGTGTTCAAAGGGAGGACATGTGTTACGAAGGTTTTGGGGTTCTTGGTGTACATTATTATTGTTTGATTTTTTTTTTTATTAATTTGGGGTATTCTGTATTTTACATCAAGATTAATTTCAAGGAAATGTGCAATCTAACGGATAGACTTTCTCTTTTGGAAGCCCATTCTCCGTGTGATCACAATGTAAACTATAATGATGTATCTTCAAATCTGGATTAATTAGATTTCTTGTATCTTCTTACTAGTAGACCATCACTTTGTGATTTATCCAGGATTTTTTTTTTAAATATTCTTCAGATTAAGATCGTTGAGTTTTCAAAATAAATTTAATTTCAATCACTATATTGGATTGAAGACAATAATAATTAATTGATTTGAAAGTGCCTACCATTGATCAATTTTTATTGACCTCTTATTTCTCAATATGGTCCAATAAAAATAAATAACTAATATCTTGGATCGACCTAAGCTTGGATGCAGAATAATTGAGCGCCTTCTGTGGCTCTAGATCTCTTGGGACCAATTGTAGGGAAATAAGTGGCAAGTGGTCTACTTTTAATATAGTGAGACCTTTAATACATACATTTGGTGAACTGTGATGTGACCAGCATTCGTTTGATTTGTGATCTATCGAGACGAAGATTTTTGAAGGAAAAGACGAACGGAAAAAAAGAAGAAGAGAAATTGACAAAACTTTGAAAAGTTTGTAACTTTAATTGCACCAATGGGTTGTAATGTTAAAATGATATGAATCAAACCCGTTAATTATCGGGCCATAAACATGCCAACACTAATAGGGCAGGTCCAGCTTTTGGTTTCATCATTCTATGCGTCTGATCAACTATATTAACAAGCCCTCCTGGTTTAGTACATGTCTTGCACTAAAGTTTATCTTTTTGGTGTTCAAAAAAAATAATATTTTCTTCTCTTTTCGTGGACCAAAGATCCAGAGAACAATCTTGATAAAGAAAATAGGTAAAATAAGATGCAAAATTTTATCTTAAGAGAATTATAGGCGTCACACGTTTTAACTCAAATCTACTGCGCCCATGTAATTTATGAACGATAAATTTTTAAGTGGATATTTCAAATATCTTTCAAAGAGAGGAAAATCGATCATATTTTGTTTTTTGGCATTTTAGTAATCTGGACTTTTTCCGACAGTTGATATATGTTTCCAATGTAACTGGAATTTGGTTCCATTGCGGATAAAAAACTCCAACCTCGATCGGATGTGTTTTAAACTTTACTTCCTTGGTTTCATGTGTATAATCTTTTTTCTTTTTATACTTTTTCCTTCTCCACTATTCATCCTTGGTCTTTATTCTTGGAGAAAATCAATCTTTGCTACTTTCTAATTTTATGCAAAGTATTTTTAAAAGATGGAGTATCGAACTACGCATGTTTTGCCTTCTCGATTCAGTATAGTTTTCTCAATAGTTGAAAATTGCTCTAATCGCAAGTGTTTCGATAAAAAACGGTTTATGAATTGATGGAGTTTCATGGTGAGTATACATTCAGTGACGATGGTAGAAATCATTGGGGACATAAACGATTAAGGAAGTGAAGCAAGAAATACCTAGAACTTGGATTAGAAATATTTATTCAAAACATATTTATATTAAAAAACATTTGAACAAATACTTTTATCTTGTTCAATCAGGTTTATAAGAGTACACACGCGTATATTTCGACTAACCAATTTCTAACAATTATCTCAAATCAAGACAACACAAAAGTTGCTTGATCTACAAAATTATATGCTCATCAAAACCCTAACACTCTTTTTTATACTAAAAACAAAACAAAATACTTTAGGTTGAGTTTTCTGTAAAGTTTAGAATCCTATAATTAAATACTAATATTTACATATACATATACATATATGTATTTTTAGAAACCTAAAGTGAGAAATACCCATTGAGGTTGCTCTTACAATCTCCCTTTTTTTGTTTGCATCTATCACCTCATCCAAAAGTCTGCAAACAAACACAAAACACACAGCTCCTAATGATGGAAGGTCAGAATATCATGATTCAAAACATTCATATGATAAACATCAACAAAAACTTACTCTTGTAACACAACATCTCCCTTTGAATGAGTGATATGTCAGAAAAAAACTTGCTCATTCGATTTGTCTGCGTCCCCTTGGACCACGTCCCTCAGTCATCATACCTCTGATGTGTTTCGCCTCACCAATTGGTTCCTCATCACCAGGGAGCACTGATATTTCCTTTTGGAGGAGCATAACCTGGTACATCAAATTTGTAAGGACTATCTTCTTCTCCGGATCAAGGTATTTCTTCATATCCATGGCCTGATCATACATCAAATCTCCAACGTTGATAGCTCGGCGATTGGCAATTGCATAGATAAGACGAAGACGCTTCTTGATCATAGCGCCAGAGTCAGGACCAGACAACCAGTTGAGTTCGTAGAAATGATAGAGGATGTGGTACGGTGGCACAAGAGCTGTGAGATTAAAACTAGCCCATCCAGGGCTTTTGATAAGCTGGTGAGAGACGCAATGGTCACCTTCAAGTCAACACTCTCCCAATCATACGACCAGGGCACAAACAGAGTCAAACACAGTTGATTGATAGTATCAGGATCAAACTTAAAGTTTTTCCCTATGATTTTGACACCATTCGATGACTGATACAGATTCACAATAAGTTCTCTAACCACCCTAAGGAAAAAGGGACGCACATGCAACACGGAATGTTAACTTGAAGAGAAGAAATGAACATCTGAAGCTAAATGATGAAGATGGTCTAAAGTGCAAAGTTAGGGCAAGTCCTTCGGAAATGAATGTCAAGGCTTAAGGAGTATCGAGAGGCTTGTCTAGAGTCAGGAAGAGGTCCAAGAAGGGCTTAAACTGAAGTAGGAAGGTATTGGAGAAGTTTGGGAGAGTTTGGAGACAAATGGTCGATGTGCAAAAATAGGGCGTCTGTACCGTACGGTCGTACGGACTGTACGGACCGTACGGACGGAGTCGACCCAGAAAGCATTTTCTCGACCATTTGGGCACATTTGGGGCTTGTGCAAAAATTAGGACAAAAGTGTACGACCAAGGAATCCGTACACTCCCCTTTCATGAAGACTTGGGTCACAAGGCAAGGATATGGGCGAGTATGGTTATCCAAGGGAGAAAGACCCTTTTGGGATCTTCAAGATGTCTTAGGAAGCAACTAGGAAGGTGCATTTCCCCGATCACACTCACAGCCAATCCTGTCCACTCATTCAGTCCACAAGCCAGCACAAGACATGCTGTCCCTTGACCAAGGCGAGCTGCAAAAAAAGCCAAGTATTTCAAATACTGAATGGAGACTGCTTCTGGTCCACATACCACTTCTCCTCTCCTCCAATCATCCTTCACTACACGGATTGCCTTCCATCCAGAGATCATCCTAGTCGTTCATCCTTCTTCAAGTGTTTCTATCAATAGGATCTAGGTTTATTAATCTGCTACTTGTATTGCCTATATAAAGCCATAAGTGGCGATTGTAAACTCTAAGTGAGTGAGGGGGATTTCCCCTCCTCCTTCATAATCTAAAGTGTTGTTCTTGATTATGAATCTCTGTTCTTGAGTCTCTGGTTTCTTAGTCTCTCATGAATATCTCTCATTCTCCTTATTCTCTTAATCTCACCCGCAATCTCTATTCTCTCATCAAGTCTCCCTTTCACTCTCTTTGACACAAGACTAGTCCGAACCTGTTGAAGTTGATTCACCACAAACACACACGGCCTATACTCTGAAAATATTACATGGTATCAGAGCCAGGTTCATCAGAACTTGGTTTCCTAGCTTCCGCAAGCTCAAGCTCACTCCCATGCTATCTCCAAACAGATGAAGAAGCTCCTATCCAGCTGGCGGTTTAAACTCTTCAAGATGAAGACTTTCTCATCCATGGCGTGTCTAGAAGCTATCCTCAGTCCATCCTTCTCTCTCATGTCCGTCCTGAAGAAGAAGAACCTTGGAAACAAGGTGTATGGAGCAGTCTGATCAACTAAGCTCCGAAGCTTTGTTCAAGCTATTCTCATCCGGGTCCAAGAAGAACTCTTTCAAGATGAAAACTTTCACCTTGTACCTGATAAGAGGCAACCAAACATGAAGAAAGGAGGTGTCTTTGGCATGGTGGGTCCAAGGAGAAGGTTGGCGTAAGGCTAAGATGTTGGGTTGCAAACCAACAACTCAGATCTGTCCATTCATGAATCGGTATCCATGGAGGTTCAAGGAACCAGCACAGGTTCCTTGACTGTAAGTTAACTCCTCTTCCCTTGATAAAGCTTGAGCCTTTATGAAACTGGTTGTGTAGTGTTGTGTGTTCATGTCCTGAGGTACATATAAAGCTTGCTAGTTGTGTTTCTAGATGCTGTCCCAGGGTGCTTTAAAGTCTTGTGTTGTGTTTTGATGTTAAAGGCCATACCTTGTTCAATGCTTGGATGCGTATTAGGGTGCTAGATAGTGTATCAGCTCCAGCGATTGCATTCATGACTGATTAGAACTTGTTAAGGTGTTTTGCATATCATCATTCACTTGGTTGGTTGCTGTCTTAGGTTGAGCACCTAGAGTAATGTCTAAGGATGCGGTTAAGGTAGCCTAGTTTTGCCTAATGAAAAGTGTTTTATCTTAATCAGATCATGCATTGTCATTTAGGAAGTTGCTTGCATAGATTAAAACATGCTTGTCTTGATTCAATCTGATGCATTGTTGTTGACATTGGAGATCAAACTTGATGATTAGTCAAGGTTTGATCTCAATGCTTGTGGCCTAATCTATTCTGGAGTTTGAGTACTGGACAGGGACATAAGAAGTGTTTTAGTGTCTAACCAAACCAAGAAAGAGAAGACAGTGGCCCATTGATGAAGCAATGGAGAGTTGTTTACCTTGTATGTAGAGCTGGTAGACTTTAAGCGCAACTGTAGGCAGTGTTGCTCTCCTGGTTTAAGAGACACACAAGGAAAGGCCAACACCAAAGCCAGGAGGAAGACCGGTGGTCCAAAGATGCTTGAAGCTGAAGGCAAGATGGTGGGCCGGTTGGTTTAAGCGCAGCTATTGGAAGTGGTGTGCTCCCGGATTCAAAACTCCTTGAAACTTGATTCAAGCTTGGACCTATACTCAGCCTAGCTTGAAGAGAGGATCAAGGAGCAACCAGAAGATCCATGAAGCTTAGTGTCTCATTTCCTCAAAGGCCATTGCAAGAACTTGTAGAAGCATTCAACCGGGTCTAGGCAGTGGCGTGTCTAGGCAAGAGGCTGTTCAGAGCAGTCTTGGTTGTGTGAAGAAGAAGGTTACTCCATCAATGCGGCTTCTAATGTGAGGTGGTTGGGGAAGTAACTAAGGTATCTACCAGACCTCCATTCAAGTTGGTGTCTTCACAAGAAGTTGCTGTGGTTTGTCGAGTGGGGCATTCAAGTGTGTTTACACTCCTCACCAGCCGTATCAGTGCAGTCATCTAGAGCTCATTGCAACTTTGCAAGCTTGGTCCTTCACCAATTCTCAGTTCCAAGCTTAAGGGGGAGTGTGAACGGGTTTCATGATCCGAGAGAAGTCTTTCAAGTGGGAGATTCAAGTGGCGGTTCAGTGCAGCGACTCCTCACCATCCGAGCAAGAGCTTGAGCCTCACTGAAGATGATCTGGTCGTCTCCTAGCTTCTCAAAGGTGGCTGTGAAGTCAGTTGAGAGGGAGAGATCCAAACCGGGTCTTTGAAGAGGTCAAACTGAGTTTAATGAGTGTGCATGATGTGTTGATTCATTTCTGCACCAGTTAGGCCATGATCGAGAGTCCTTTGTGTCCAACCACACTGGTTCTAAGACAAAAAGGACTCACTGGCCATTCCCTAGGCCTTGGAGGTCTTACTTTTTTCCTTATCAAAGTTTTATCCCAAAAAGAGTTTTTCTTTTGATAAGTTTTTTAATGAGGAGACTCTTCAAGGTTCCAAGCTTGACTAAGGATCTCCTATAGTCAAGCTTGAGGGGGAGTGTTAACTTGAAGAGAAGAAATGAACATCGGAAGCTAAATGATGAAGATGATCTAAAGTGCAAAGTTATGGCAAGTCCTCCGGAAATGTTTGTCAAGGCTTAAGGAGTATCCAGAGGCTTGTCTAGAGTCAGGAAGAGGTCCAAGAAAGTCTTAAACTGAAGTAGGAAGGTATTGGAGAAGTTTGGGAGAGTTTGAAGACAAATAGTCGATGTGCAAAATAGGGCGTCTGTACCGTACGGCCGTAGGGACTGTACGGACGGGGTCGAACCAGAAAGCACTTTCTCGATCATTTGGGCACATTTGGGGCTTGTGAAAAAATTAGGGCAAAAGTGTACGGCCAAGGAATCCATACACTCCTCTTTCATGAAGACTTGGGTCACAAGGCAAGGATATGGACGAGTATGGTTATCCAAGGGAGAAAGATCCATTTGGCATCTTCAAGATGCCTTAGGAAGCAACCAGGAAGGTGCCTTTCCCAGCTCACACTCGCAGCCATTCCTGTCCACTCATTCAGTCCACAAGCCAGCACAAGACAGGCTGTCCCTTGACCAAGGCGAGCTGCAAAAAAAGCCAAGTATTTCAATACTGAATTGAGACTGCTTCTGTTCCAGATACACTTCTCCTCTCCTCCAATCATCCTTCACTACACGGATTGCCTTCCATCTAGAGATCATCCTAGTCGTTCATCCTTCTTCAAGTGTTTTTATCCATAGGATCTAGGTTTATTAATCTGTTACTTGTATTGCCTATATAAAGCCATAAGTGGCGATTGTAAACTCTAAGTGGGTGAGGGGGACTTCCCCTCCTCCTTCATAATCTAAAGTGTTGTTCTTGATTATGAATCTCTGTTCTTGAGTCTCTGGTTCCATAGTCTCTACGAATCTCTCTCATTCTCCTTATTCTCTTAATCTCACCCCAATCTCTATTCTCTCATCAAGTCTCCCTTTCAGTCTCTTTGACATAAGACTAGTCCGCACCTGTTGAGGTTGATTCACCACACACACACATGGCCTATACTCTGAAAATCTTACACGAAATAAGTTAGTTCTACCCTATATATGATCTTAAGAGCGTCTCATAGATCAGGATCATAAGGACAAATCGATCCTTGAACAATAAACCCACTCAAGCAGAGATCTTGATACTTACTTAAAGAATCATCATTTTTGTGGTGTCATGACGGAGATCCAAAAGTTGCTCCTCTGGCATACACTACACGGTTGGTTTCAAGGCGTTGTTCGAAGGAGAGATACGACACATGAGCTGTGAGATTGAAAACTTTTGTGAATGAGAAGTTCGCCATGGCAACCGAAGAGAGAGAAAAGAAGAAGATGCTTACTAGAATCGTCACGAAAGAAAGAGAGAGAGAGAGAGAGATAGCGAATGGTCACTAGGCTAGGGGAAACTAGGCAGAAGAGAAGTAAAAGAGAGAAAATGGTCACTCAAACGTCTCGTCACATATTTTATACTCTCTTATGGCGTGAAAAAAAACATACAAACTTTTAGAATCTCGAGGCATGCAAAGAAGCAACAACCTAACAATTTCCAAGATAGATTGTGACATAATTCGACCCAAGACAATCGTGAAAGTCCAGCAATTTCAATTATTTTTGTCATCTTAATGTAGATCACCAATGAAGGACCCAATACAACAAAAACACCAGTGATATTTAAATAACATTCAACTTAGACGATTATGTACAAAACCATCCATAGTTATTCAAGTCTAAACTTAATGAATCATTTCAAATCCTTATAGTTACCACCACTTCAACACAATTTGATATGTCTCAACACGATACTGCTTTTCTTAGCCAAGACACATTCATACCTATCTCATGTAATGTTTCTTTCCTACAGATTCAGTTTGTGATCAGATTAGAGTAAACAGATAACTCAGAAGTAGTGACTCTAGTCATCGATTGCCTACGAAAC
>CAJHQP010008204.1:0-28225 GCA_905132765.1 Moricandia arvensis
AGGCCGAGCCAGATGATTTTTTTTTAACCCTGTTTCAATCAATTTGGGGGATTGGCAAAAAAAATGAAACCCAAAAAAGGGGGGGGGGGGGACATTAAATTCTTGAAAAATAAAACGTGCCATAAAAAAAAGAAAAGAGTAGAAAAAACAAAGGCGTTCAGGATATCTCTCTAGGGGGGGAAAAAAAAAGGATGGGGCCCCTTCTTTTCCCCCCTACATTGCCAAATCACCAAACAAGTCTAGCTCTCTGTCAAACTAGCGTAGTGGTTAATGAGAAGTAATTATGACGGAGGTCTTTTTTATATGGGAGCGCCACTAGTGTATCGGATCGCAGGACAATTACGGGCAACAGGTCTTTTAATTCCGAAATAGCCGTGGAGTTCCCAGTATCGTGTGCCTGGAGCAGTCTCGGGCACTGTTCTTCTTCGAGTGTTCGCGCGAGATACTCCAAAAAGCATCTATCTCTCATGTGCCTTGTCTTTCCACTCTTCTATCGTAATCTCCAGCCTGAAGAAAGACCACAAGGACTAGACTAACACGGGTTTCACGAGTCTTGAATGCAAATTAAAAAGCCATATATAGGCGATATGATGTGGAAAACACCATATAGTCACTTATCCTGCGCTCCACCAGCAAAGATAAGCGGATTTCGGGTGATGCTCCACACCGCACGCTCTTAGTTGCATGATGCGAAGCTGAACTGTTGCGTGTTTGGCGCAATGCCGCGTAACAGTCAGCGACTCAAAGGAGATAGCAGATCAGCAACAAGCCAGACATATCTTCTTGAATGACGGAACAGAAAAACTCAGACGAAAAATACGCGCTAAAAGACCTTCTCACTGTTGCTGCCCCAGAGAACGTACTGACACGGTGCCGCACCCAGAAACTCTAGGAGAGAGGCTCTGTTCTTATTATGCGAAAAGGAATCACCTGCATATGTGACCTATCTACGAAGAACTATATTCGATGTACAATATCTCAAACAAAGTGAATCTCCTTCAGTGCCACATTTGTCTATGGAGAGCCAGATCATCAGAGTGAGCGAAGAAATATGGAACACACTATCGTCATGCTGTAATCTCATGGTGGACAATGCATACACCTGGTTCCTATACACGCGGGATGCTCAATGAGATCTATTGATCATCAGAGAATGTGGGGGTCCTGCTGAGGGCATGAAGCTTTTTCTCGTGCATCTGCAGGTGACTCCTATCACATCTTCATGACTTGTTTGATCTAATAGCATCTGTGCTACACTTACTCATGGAGCGGGAAAAGACATGACACAGGTAGCCGGTGGTTCAATGTAGACTATGACAGAGGCTGCCTGCAATACAGAATGTCCGGAGCGGCCGAGAACCTTGACCTAGCAATCTTCGGATCCCTGCAGCCACGTCAATACTTAAGTATACGAGTGGCTCTGACACCGCCCGCTAAATTGCTCTTCCTAGACACAGAGAAAGAGAGGGCAAAGGAATATTCAGATTCGATAGAAGACTAAAAGACAACCAGAAGTCAAAGGAATCATTAAAGAACCTGTGGAAAAACAATATTCAGCTTCCGGTGGAGGGGAAAGCTGTCTGTTGCGTAGAAAAATATGTGATGGAGTAGATCCTTCCAAGAAAATAGTAGACAATGCTTAGAACAGTTGAAAAAAAGCTGACGAAGCAAATGTCTAATCATATCCCTAATGACTCCTCATTAGGAAATAAATGCAAGCTCTTAAAAACTTACAAGGATGAAGAAAACTTCTGAAGCAAAGAAGTCGACAACTATGCTGTCTTTAGGAGATGCAAAACTAGTTATTTCCATTGCTGCTACAAAGAGAAACAAAAACAAACTAGCAATTCTAGAAGATGAAATGGATTACCTTACTATGAAGAGGAGCAAATACCAGAGATCTTTCAATTACTATTCTTGACTCTTCACATCTATACGCCTCTGATGCATCTCAATAGTCGAAGAAGCACTGGTTCCCTGCATCACAGATAGCAAAATGAATAGCTAACGTCAAAAACTACTAGTGGGGAAATAAGGAAGAGAACTTTTGCATTCATCCAGACAAAGCACCAGCCGGACGGCTTCTCAGCTGCCTTCTTCCAATCAAACTAGGAGGTGACGGGACCAGCAATCATCAAGAAATCAACATTTCTCTCTACGGGAGTCCTTCAAAAAACAGTTAATCACACATATGTTAGACTGATCAAGAAATTGGATGCAAAAAGGGCAGAAGATTTTTGACCTATAGCCCTCTGTAACATCTATTACAAGATCATCTCAAAACTACTCTCTCTACGATTGAAAGGTCTCAATCCTATCATCTCGGAAAATCAATCCGCATTCATTCCCAAATGTCATTACAGATAATATTGATTAATCATGAGTCCTAAGTACTAAAGTCATCTACAACTACACACACTGCTCAGATGTGTTAAACCGATATGTCTAAAGCTTATGACATGATGAGTGAACTTTGTGAAAAGTAATGAGGAGACTAAGTTTTCACAGTAAATGGATAAAGTGGATAATGGAGTGCTTAACGATAGTATCCTACTCATATCTAGTCAATGACCATGCTTATGGCTCATCAACCCCTACAGAGAATCAGAGTGGGATACCCATATCCAATATATTTTATTCTATGTGGAGAAGTTTTATCAGTCTATGCAAAATGCAGGGCAAGAGATGGAACTTAAAAGGGATTAGAGTAGCAAGAGGATGTCCACGAATCAATCATTTATTGTTTACCGACGACACATGTTCTTCCTGCCAAAGCAAATCAAGCTCTTGTCAAAGACTATCGACAATCCTCACAATAACGAAGCTGCATCAGGACAAACAAATAAAAAAGAGTAAATCATTGATCACCTTCTCAACGAAGTCACCTACAGGATGAAGGAACAAGCTAGCTAATTCTAGGAATTTCAAATGAGGGGGAGAAGGCAAATATCTTGGAGGTCCCCTGAGCACTTTGGGACCGGGCGTAAACAATAACCTTTTTCTCATCCTATTGTAGACGAGATTCGCAAAGAGCGGTCAGATGGTCAACTCGCTATTTTCCCAAGCTGGAAAGCTGACAATGATGTATGATTGTCCTCTCAGCTATCGCCACTACACAATGTCATGTTTTGGAACCTGCGGGCCGGTTAGTATGTGTAAGAATACATCGTACTAACAAGATTCTGTGGATGGACCAGAACAACAAAAGAAGATGGTTGCTGGGTGCATGGAGTACACTAACACATCAAATCTGAGGGAGTCTAGGGGTTCAGGATCCATACAACTATTCAAACCAGGCACTAGCAAAGTCGCATGGAGAATTATCACAAATCCGATTGATCTACTAGCAAGAATCCTCAAGCAAAATATGCCACTAAGAAGAAGTTTCCTAGAGTTGATTACCTCAGTTTGCTCCACAGGTGGAGGGAATACTCATATCTTGCGAGATGACATTATACTACGTAGTGAAAATCTATGCAGTCATTGGATGGTCAAATCTTCAGGGTCTCGGAAGATTCCTGGGATATCACTGGATGAACAAATCAAACCATTTGGGGCCTGTACAGGAAGAAGCGTTAGATTTGCAAGTGTCTGATCTGCTTACTGATGATCTCAAGTGGGAACAAGCAGAAAATTGAAAGATTTTTACCTGAGTTTACAGATCGTCAATGCCTCAAACCTAGCCAAAGAGAAGCAGAGACAGCTTCATATGCAACCTCTCCCATCGGGTATCTACTCTACTCGATCAGGGGTATCTTTCAGTGGCAAACCCGATCCATAAACGAAATGTAAATCGAATTCCACCGGAGAATTTCACTGGATTAGGATATTTGGTCAACCTCCCTGTTCACCCAGATGAAAGTTTTTCTCTGGTCTATCTGCACAAGACGCCTTTACCCCTGGCGAGAAAACCTACAAAGAAGAGGAATGCAGTTCAGAGGTAAAATGCCCAGATGATAAGGATAATGGATCTCGATTCATACCTTTTTCTTTGTCGTTTGCGAGATAAGGTCTGGAGTAGGTTCCACTCCAGAAGCAGCTCACATAGCTGTTCAGCGATATTAATTTCAAACAGCAGTGGTACGGTTCGCATCGGCTACCTGCTTACCACTACTGAATACCAACACCATCCTTCCTGGATATGTGCTGTCTATTTGGAGAACCTCGCATTACTCACCTTTGAAGGAAGAAGTGAACCACCTGAAGATGTAGCAACAGGTTAAGGTAGCGCAGAGAATGGACTGAAGCACATACTCTCAGAAGCTAAAAGATCAAAGGACTCAGAACCTCACAATCAGAAGATTCAGAGAGCTTACTCAACCAATCTCCAAGATCTTCGTCTGCAACGGAATCGCACGTGGGAACCAATCGATTCCGCTGGGCATTGCCTGGATTCTTTTCGGAGATCCCGGAATGGCAGAGAGCAAGATCATCGATTCACAACTTGTCACTCACCGCCGATCGCTGAAGCCTGCGATCAGGGAAACGACTATTTATGCTGCAAATCACGGGATTTCGAATCTCTGGATATGCTTGGACAATCTAACACTCATTAGAGCAATCACCAACAAGACACAAAGGAAGGAATTGGTGGGAATCGTCAAAGATATCCACGATTTATCCTCTGTTTTTGTTTCAATCGTCTTTTTTCACATCGCTAGGGAGTATAACGAGGAGGCGGATGCTTAGCAAAGTCATACTCAAGAACTCTGTGTTGTAATGGACCCCTCTTTGGCTGGGCCTTTACCAGTTTCTAATTAAAGTATTTCAGTGGAAAAAAAACAACTGTTATAATTATCAATATGAAATAGCCTTAATACCCTTAACGCTTTTGCTAATATCCAGAGATTGAAATGTTAATGAGTTATAACAACCTCCTTATAAGTGTGAAATGATTATCACTAACTGCGTCTGCACTTAACTCCCACGAACAACAAGTAGAAGAGTCCAACCTTGCTATATAATGAACCCTTACAGCACGGACGACCAAAAACAAGAAACCTAGAAAACACAGCTACATTATAACTCACTCTATATGGAGCCAAACCAAAACGGCTATGAGCAGGCTCAAACAACATCAAAGACATACACTGGTCAAGTGCGTTCGTCATTTTACAAGTCCTCATCGACTAAACCAAGAATAAACCTACACCTCACTAATGCCCCCACCCCATTTAAGAACAATCATCTGCATATGCAAATCTCCACAACCTCTGTGCATATGCAATATCTGCAATGGAAAAACACACATTTAGAACAACTTCACTTACTGGGTTTCCTCCTTCATAAATTAAGCAACATCAACATCTATAACCCACGCTTGCTCAGGGTCTCGCTCCTACTATTCAAAAAGAAGAATATTCAAAAAGAAGTTATCATATCACTGTAAGAAAAAAAGACAAGTTATCTTATCATTTCAACACGTAAATGTGTGTTGTGAGGGTAAGTTAGATATTCTCTTTCTTTCAATTTATTAGTGTTTAAAGATTTTTTTTGTTTCAAATAAATGATGTTCTCACTATCTAGATACAATTTAATGTTATTTGAAATTTGTGACTAATTACAAATGCTGCTTTTTTTTTATTGGTTGAATTAGTTTTATTTAATGCTATTTTTATGTAACCAAAAACAAATTGTATAAAAAATTATATTTTGTTAATCTTTGTGACCGTCTAAATGAAACAGATAGTATATAGTTATGCCTCCTCGCTTCTGAGACTATCTGAGTCTCCATTACCGACCAGATAGACACAACATCCAGTGAAAATTTAGTTGGTTTTTGTTCTTCATAGATCTATGCTAATAAAAGATTGTCAAAACATTCCACGTTTCTATCATATATAAAAAAGAACCGCAAATTCATGTCATTTATAGAACAATGATACATTAATATATCATTAATGTATACACTAATACACATTATCCCGCTCCACAACAAAAACAATTCTTCTACAACAACAAAAAAAACAAGTATCAAACACAAGCAAAAGATTAAAATCTTTCTCTTTCTCATTGTCTTTGGTGAAGTAAGTTTCCATGAACTAGAGCATAGCAAGCTGCTGGATATCATAAGGGTGAGCATCAGATGGAGATTCTCTCCTAAAAGATCGACTACCCGATCACCAATATTTGCTGCCTCTCCTGGATGAAACGCGTCCCAGAACACAAACTCATCCCTGTTGAGACATGGAGCTTGACCTGGAAGACAAGTTATCTGTCCATTGTTCCTCCCAACTCCACAACATCCCGCGTTTGTCACCCTAAACCTGAAACCATTAATGTAACTAGTCAAGAAATGTTTCAGGCAACACAACTCGACCATGTTATGGTTAAGAGGAGACTCTTACCATAGCGAGAAGGATTAGCTACCATGTCTTGGAAGATACCATAAGCATTGATGTAAGTGAACTTAGCGTCTGGTTGTTTTGGTTGAAATGGTCGACCATAGACACCAGCTTGCTGTTGAAGATCCTGTTTGCCGGAGTTGATCCTTTCGTCACAAGTCGTCCCGTCTCTGCTGTTCTGCGCCAGCTCGTTAGGGCTACATCCTATTGCGCCGATACCAATTAAAGCGAACTTCCTCGCTCCGTTGTTATACAATATCTACTCCAAAACAGAGGATATAGAAACAGAGGACACAAAACAGAGGATATAAGTTGTAACACAAGTAAATGAACGAACCCTGAGGTTGCTCGGTGTAGCGGTTGATGAGGTCGTTGGCAAAGGAATCTGGAGAGTACTGGTTACCCGTGGAGTAGTATAGAGGCATGAAGTAGTTATTGAGATAGTCGTTACTGGCCTAAACCTATAGAGTAGATACATTTTACTTAGGTAATTAGAAGCTTCATTCTCGTCTCCGAGTATGTTCACCACTTGGTGACACAGTGTTCACGTGATTAACCACTTGCCCTGCAAATGTTATTCTAGCTCCCTGAAACAAAAATGGAAAGAGACTTATGTTTCATAGTTAAGACACTTACGCCTAGTGTTCTAAAAATCGGTTTAGGCACTACCAAAACGACCTAAACAAAACACTTTTATAAAAATTCGATCTACTCTTATAAAGAAATAATTTCTTACTGATTAGCGATTTTTTGAACATTGTTTAAGCATAACTGATATGTCATTCTGTATTAAGGGATATCTTACCAACTGACGACCGGTTTCTTCTCGAACTCCAGCAGCTGCAGAAGCGTAGTTTACTCCTCTTAGGATATCTTTCTCCACTTGCTTGAGAATATGGTGTGATGTACTCATCGAAACAAGAAGCTCGGCTTTACAGAACAAGTTAGTTGTTTTGTTTTGTCAGTTACATGTTTTTGGACAAAAGAAGAGAAACATATAACAGAACAAGGGTGTGTTTTATAAGATTACTAATGACATCGACGGTTGTTTTCCCGTTGCAGAACCGGCCGGTTGGACCAAACTGGAAGTCGATACCGTAAGGGAAGTAATCAGCTCTTGCAAAGGACTGAAGCTGATTGTTGTTCCCCACTGTCAACAAAGAATCACAAATATGAAGTACATGGTGCTATAGGCTCACCTATAGCCACGTTCAAGACCGTAGCTACCATCATTATAATCATCATCATCATTACACAAACTCTTGCCATCTTCTCTGGAAAAACCTTATCCGTTAAGAGAGAGAATGTATGTGTGTGTGAAGAAGAAGAGGAGAGAGACGGGTTTGAGAACGTGAAGAACGTAATGGGTGTATATAATAGAGGTCAGAAGAATATGGAGGGAATGATACAAGAGCAAATTTTGTTTTTAGCTTTTGATGGTTGAAAGCATTTAATGTCACGCGGTGATAATGGTTGTGTAGATATGTAGAGTAGCTATATAAGTGGCCCTGGGGAAAAGTTGGAACCCAATCAGAACAGAATCGAAAAAACTAAATCCGAAAACCCTCAAATATCGAATGATTTTTATATTTCTATATCCGAAATAACCAATCGAACCGAACAGATACTCGAATATATAAAATAGTAATTATATATAAATATAATTAAAATATATATTTATAATTTAAAAAATTATTAAAAGTATCCAAAAATAATTGAAAAACTATAAAGTATCCAAACTACCCGAAACTATCTGAAATATCCAGACATTTTTATCTTAGATATCCAAAGTAATCTGAAATATTCCAAATTATCTTAATTATTTGATATTTTACCAAAATATCAAATATTTAATCCGACCTACCTCAACTAACCGAACTAGAACGGAATCAAATGAAAACTAAATTTTCCCAGATTTTTTCCAGTTTTTAGTTTACTATCCGATCCGAACCGAATCCGAAACTACTTGAACCGAACCGAAAATAGGTCAACTAGTAAATGAATCATGGAGACCCTTATCCGAACAACCCGATATCTATATGAGATACCCGAACTGATACCCGAAATGCCCAGGCCCATATATAAGTATGAATCTTGAGACAGAAAGAGTGAGGCAGAGTTAATAATCCTGTTATATAGTTTGCCATAAATAGTTAAGAAGTTTATCTTAAGAGGCAGCTACATGTACAAATCAGTCACATCAATGATTGGATTATTGATGGGTTATTAAAGGATTAGGAAGTTGAAATTTGAAACCAAGATTGAGATAGGGACAGTAATTTACTTACTCTTTTTGTTTGACCAAAAAAAAACAAGGGGACGAGAGAATAGTTTGGTTTTGCTATAGATGGCAAATTGTAAACTTATCATAAGATGTGAGGGCCACTTGCATTGCATAATCTTTGATCATGTTTCCTGTGTCCTGGGATTATGCCTATCTAAACGGTTAAGACTCATCATGGTTGGGTTCGAGGTGTGAGGTATGAATGTATGTATTAATGGAGGTAGATGGAAGAAACATTAAATGGGAAGAGGAAGAGACATCATGTCATGACGATGATCATCATGATGCATATAATGTGGTAGTTGACGTTCATAAATTGTCTTTGTCTTTGTTCATGCTTCTCGTTCAGTGATAAAGTAACAAAATAAGATCACTTTGGGACAAAACTGTGAAGCATTTTCTCACACAGATTCAAGCTTACTGTACTAAGTACCCAACAAAGAATTAACAAGGACGAAAATAGAATAAGGTTGGTAAGTAATGAAAATAGAATGGAGCATTTAGAAAGAAGGATAAATAAAATTGTTGTTATAATGTTACTTTGAGATTTTGAAGTCAGTGATTCATAATTTTGAAGCATGGTCTTGTGGGGTTTTGTGACAGGGTGAGTTAGTTAAGCAGCCACTCTAACCATTCAAAGAAAAATAATGATTCAGAACAGAAGAAATGACATATCTACACCAACCACATGCAAGGATTTATGAACACAACAAAGCATGAGTGTCATTTAACACTGACAATTCATTTGTGTTACCGAGAAAAGATAACACTATAATGGAGATTCTTTCTAGCATCTTCTTGATAATTAGCAGTTTAAAAATTTGCTTCTGACCAAAACAAATTACAATCAAGAACTTTGGGTTAACATTTACATACACACCCACACTAGTGGTGTGTGTATTTTCAATGAGAATGACATCAACCTTTTTCATATGAATATCTTTTGACTCTAACCCTTTCAGCATTTAAGTAGATGTAATTGAAAATAGAGAGGTACCTCCTAAGAGCATCTCAATGTAAAACTCCATATTTTCCTCTAAAATAGAGTAAAATATAATATGAAGTAAAAATAATCTAACCCTACTCTATTTTTCACTTCATAATGAAATAATGAACAAACAAAAAGAGATTACTCCATTTATGGAGCAAACTCTATTATGGAGTAAGGTTGAAGTGTTTTAACTTCATACTTCTTTTCATTTCATTTTAGAGTAAAAAATCGAATTGGGTTGGAGATGTCCTAAGAATCAGTTTCCGTTTTTCTTCGTGGCTGAGTTCCCTTAAAGCCCGTGCCACTCTCCTCGATGTATCTTCGTCAGGTCTCACCATCAGCTCTTCCATGTCTGCAAACATATGAACGATAAAACCAAAAGAAAATGTGTCTTCTCACAAGTCATACTTCTCACGAAGTATAATTCTCATAAAATCTTGAGGAGTATCTAGACAGAGACGTGCTAGGGTATCCAAAAAAAACTTTCGCCTAAGTAATATAGTGGTTTAAGTTTGCTACTTATTTATTCAACCCGAATCTAATCTTTTAAATTGCTTTTAGACGTTTTTTTCAAATATATATTATAGTTTTATAAAAGAAATTTTATAAAGAGTGTCTCATTTTTATGTTTGACTTAGGTCCCATTAAAACTTCGCATGGCACTGTATCTAGAGATTAACATCCAGAACCAATTAGTTCTCGAGTTAAGAAGAAGCGAGAGGCAATTGAGCTACCTCGATAACCTTATCTTGGAGGTCATGGTGAGCATACACTATCATCCTAGAGAACAAACGTCTTGGATTCATCGTTACCCATCTGTTCAAATCTCCATAAACACCTATTTTTTTCATTTGGGAGTCCGGAGAGCTGCCAGTTGAGAGTTGTAAATCATCATGAAATACTTTATAACCATTCTACAAACTTAAAAACAACATGTTTTCTCACTCACCATTCAGACAATATTAAGGGCTTTCTCTCCAGAATTAGAGAGTCCTTCGCTTTTAAGCAATTTTAAGTCAACCAGATCATTACAATGTATGTAAATGGCTTTTAAATTAAAGATGGGCCTCATCTGGTCCATCTTTAGCATTGCTTGCTAATTGTTTATGATGGAAGATGTTTTGACTAATGCAGTGGTTGGAGTTCCTCTGTGACTCAATCTTTGATCATCTCCTTTCCATACGTACCAAGATGTCTTACAGAATAATATCGTTTGTAATTTGTTAATAAAAAAATTATATTGGTTCATTTTTGTCTTTAATTAAATTTAAAAATAATAATAATACTATAGATTTGATAATTAAATGGAAACAAAATTAACATTTTAACTATATTTTAATATGTGTGAAAAACTCTAAAATATCTAGTTTAAAACGGAGAAAATAACAAACCCTAAATTTATCTTTGAGCGGTCTTGGCTTTTGCCATCCACTTAATTTATCTTTCCCTAAGGTGAAGATGCATTTTTTTATATCTGACCAAACATAGTAATTCTATACTCTTTGTACATAAGTTATTTAATGGTTTCCTTGTCCTTTGCCAAGATTTTGGAGATGTGATCTAATCTTCAGCTGGTGCGATATTTGTTGACTCGGGCTGAAACAGTTGCTGCGAGTATAAAATGACTCTTGGGTTGTATGGTAACTCTAAAGACTGTTAAGTTTCAACTTGTGAGAGAGTTAAGAATCGGTACTGAGGTAAGGTTGGTAAAGCCCACATTTGAGCGCTAAAATATAGTCCCTATTTGAGTGCTAAAATATAGTCCATCTGTTCCTTAATGTTACATATTTTAGAAAATAAAATTGTTTCAAAAAGATATATTTTTTATATTTTTAATGCATATTTTGTCAACTAATAATTACTAATTACAAACTTCAAAAAAACTTAATTGTCCTTTTAGATTTTTTATTGGTCTAAAGTTATTGAAAAAAATACAATCACAAAAAACTATGCATTTATTATATGTTTTATTAATATGTGTGAAAAACTAAAACATCCATGATATTGAAACATAGGGAGTATTATATTTTTGAGGGCTATTATTAAATTGAGAGAATATAGTGCTTAAAACTATCCCTTATAACATTGGAAGTACATGCTTATATCATTTACCTTTTAACAACAATATATTTTTAGATGGGTAGATTGCTTTTAGGTTTTAGGCGCCAAACTAGACTTGGCCGGCACTGGAGAGAAGTGACAAAATTATGCAAGAAATAACATCTCGGGTTGAGTAAAGTTGAATGCTTCTAAAATGGTGGAGCATGTTTCACAGTTGAAGTACATCCTGGTCAAAGAACTGAGTATTTCTCATACAGCAAAGGCCTCTACTAAGGAAGTGGCCAAGAATTGGCTTACAGCCAAGTCTTGAACAGAAGAACCTTGATTGCTGAATATCTCTCTTTTATGGATATATAATTATGTTGGACCTATGATCTATTGTTTTGTAAACACAAGCAAATCGGTTTAACCCATTAACTAAACGACTAGAACGTATATATACAATAAGATGGGCATCACTTTTGGTCTCTCTTTTTAGGTCAAAGTGGCATAACTTTAAAAATGTTTTTAACATCTGATTCATAACATTATTATATTTTAGTAATTTATTAATTTTACTTGAACTGATTATTTTTGTGACACCTGAACTGATCATTATAAATTTCAGTATTATATTTCATGTTTTAGAGCATGTGATCGATTATTCTAATTGCATCGATTAGTAGGATTTGGTGTTTTGTTATTGTTGAGTTACCTCTTCAGCCCAAAATTAAAGCACAAAACTTTGACCCAAGAAGCCCAAGAAGAAGAAGTGTGTAGAAGAAGTTGTGGATAAGATCAGAGAAGATCCTAGAAATAGCTTCACTGGTATAAATAGGAGTATTTAGCTCACTTGTAAAATTATCCCACAATAAGCAAAAACATAATAAATAGAGAGCAGTATTTTAAGAAAGAACTCTTTCTAATAGAGTTATAAATCTCCAAATAGAAAGCTTTAGTAAAAAAATCTCTTTCCTAAAATACAAAGATTATCTTTAACACTAGCTGTCCACTTTCTATCTTAACATCTAAGAGAAACATTGTTCGGCTAACTTTTCAACAAGTAGTATTAGAGCCAAGTTATTGTTATCTTAAAGAAGTGAAGATGGAGGCTACCGTTACCTTTGAAGGTGACATGTTAAAGTTCACCACGGACAAATTCTCTTATTGGAACCGATGATGGAAGATCATCTCTATTGCAAGGATTTGCAAGGGCCAATTGTCATGAAAGATAAGCCGGAAGTAAAGGATGATAAAGCATGGGAGATTCTCAATAGAAAGGCGGTCGTTGTGATCCGGAAGTATGTCAACCGGTCTCTCATTGAACATGTGTCTACATACACAAATTCCTTTGAATTATGGACAAAACTTGAATCCATGATTCAAAAGAAAACACCTCGCCAACAAAACTCTTCTTTTTCGACGGTTGGTAAAGTTGGAATACAATGATGGACAGAGCATGATGAGCACTTGAACAACTTCAAGGGGCTCGTAAATCAGCTAAACAAAGCTTAAATTAAGGTTGAAGATGAAATGCAAGCCCTTATACTCCTTAGTTCACTACCGGAGAGTTGGGACACACTTGTTGTCACTCTAAGCAATTCAGAACCGGTTGGAAAGCTTACCATGGAAACCGTCAGTGACAGCCTTCTAAATGAAGAAGTTCGCAGGAAGGAGCGAGGTTCGAGCTCCTACTCAAAAGCAAACATTGTTGATAGAAAATATAGAGAGGAGACTCGTGTTAACAACAAAATGAGTATGTGAATCTTACAAATGAGGGGGAGCCACAAAGCTATGAGGAGGCTCTAGGCGACACTCATTAAGATGAGTGGGTAAAAAGCTATGCAAGATGAGATGCAATCCCTGCAAAATAATCACACCTACGAGTTAATGAAGCTTCCAAAAGGAAAGAGATCTTTGAAGAACAAGTGGGTGTACCGGTTAAAGTATGAGGAGAGAAGCTCAAATCCAAGATACAAAGCTCAATTGGTTGTGAAAGGATTCAACCATAAGAAAGGCATAGATTTTTAAGAAATATTCTCTCCAGTGGTGAAGATGTCCTCTATACGAGTTGTTCTTGTCTAGCATCGACTCTAAACTTGGAGATTGAACAAATCAATGTTAAGACGGATTTTCTACATTGTGAACTCGAGGAGGAGATCTACATGGAGAAACTTGAAGGATTCTAGTTCTAAGAGAAGAAAACTTGGTGTGTCAATTAAAGAAGAGTATTTATGGCCTTAAGCAAGCTCCAAGGCAATGGTATAAGAAGTTTGACTCTTTCATGGCAGATCATAAATTCGAGAAAACCAAGAATGATCATTGTGTATTCATAAATAGATACGCAAGTGGTGACTTTCTTATATTATTGCTCTAAGTTGACGACATGCTGATTGTGGGAAAAGATCGTGACAAGATAGCTGCATTGAAGAAATATTTGGAAAAGTGTTTTGTAATGAAAGACTTGGGGAAAGCAAATAGATTCTTGTAATGAAGATCACTCGGTATAGACCAAAGAAGATTTTATGGTTATGCCAAATATATATGTTGAAAGGATGTTGGAAAGATTCAACATGCACAAAGCAAAGCCGGTGAGCACTCCACTTGGTGGACATTTCAAGCTAAGTTCGAAGAAAAGTCCAACAAGTGAGAAAGAGAAGGAGGAAATGAATACTACTCCATATGCATCAGAAGTAGGCAGTTTCATGTATGCTATGGTGTGCACAAGACCCGACATTGCCTATGCAGTAGAAGTTGTGAGTCGCTTTCTAGCCAATCCAGGAAATGAGCATTGGAAAGCAGTTAAGTGGATCATACGCTATCTACGAGGCACAACGAAGAAGTCTCTATGTTTCGGCAATGATAAAGTTGAGTTGGACGATTACACCGATGCATATTGGGCTGGTGATAAAGATTCAAGGAAATCAACATCAGGATTTGTGACTACTTTTTCAGGAGGAGCTGTTTCATGGCAATCAAAGCTACAAAAGTGTCTTGCCTTGTCTACCACGGATGCAGAGTACATCGCAGAAACAGAAGCGTGCAAGGAGATGTTATGGATGAAGAACTTCTTACTTGAGCTGGGAGTGAAGCAAGAAAAGTACAACATGCTATGTGATAACCAAAGTGTTATCCACTTAGCAAAGAATCTAACTTCCACTCTCGCTCGAATCATATCGACATTCAACATCATTGGATCCGAGAATCTCAGTTATGTACACAAAGACGAAAACTGGTCAGGCTTTATGACCAAGGTACTACCGATCAGGAAATTTGAAGATTGTTGTCAGGCATCGGCATGACAACAGTTTTGAGCTAAATCAAGAAGGGGGAGATTTGTTCGGTTTTCTTCTCCAGCCCAAGATTAAAGCACAACTAATCCTTGATCCAAGAAGCCTAAGAAGGAGAAGTGTGTAGAAGAAGTTGTAGATAAGATAAAGAGAAGATTTTAGAAGTAGTTTCACTGGTATAAATACGGGTGTTTAGTTCACTTGTAAAATCATCCCACAACAAATAAAAACAATAATAAATAGAGAGTAATATTTTTAAAAATAATTCTTTCTAAAAGAGTTATAAATAATCTCCAAATAAAAAGTTTTAGTAGAAAATCTCTTTCTTAAAATATAAAGGTTATCTTTAATATTAGTTGTTCACTTTCTCATAACCTCAAAAAGAAACATTATCTCGCTAACTTTCCCAACATTTATATACATGATGACTATCTAAGACAGAAAGTCGAACTAATCTTCAGCCACTATATAATTTTTGTACTACCATGTAGATCATCTCTTTCAAAGGAGGTTAAACCTAAGAATAGAACCAAACCGACTCCGTTCACAGTTTATCACTGATTCACTATGTCACCAGACCTTTACGGCACATAGATTTTACAATTTTCCATGTATAACCTACTTGTGTTTACTTGAAGTAGGTTGAAATCTCTAGACCAATCTGCCCAATTAAACTGTATAATTAATATCATCTAAAACTATTGGAATTAATGAACTTGTGCCTTGATTGTCTATGATTCATGCATTAAAAACGATATGCTCTATCTATATGAATGAACTAGAGTTTCTCTATCCATGAATAAATTAGAGTTAGCTAAGAAACAATAGCAAATAAGAATTAGGAGTTAAACTAATGGAATGTATAGTTGAAAATGATAGCATGGTAAGTACACAGAGTTTGTAACGAAAAACCAATGGTTTCTAATTCTTATAGTTGGAAATGAGAGCATGGGAACTAAAACAATGGTTTCACTTTCTATATATACATACATATATGAAGCAAGAATCTCGTTTATGTTTATATTTTAGCAAAAAAACAAGAGTGTTGTTTATATTTTGTCAAATATTATTACAATACAAAGTATGGCCAATATCACAAAGCAGGACACGTAAAATTAGCAAAAATATATATATTTGAGCTTGTATGTATATAGACATTGGTTTCAAATAATGACTAATAATTGAGCAGAAAAATAAGAGAGACGGAACAAGATACACTTAACACGAGAGTATCCAACATCTGAAATGGTCCAAGGGACCACTAGGAGTAGGAACCACACTTTTCCAAAAATATCCGAAGGTTTGTCAAGTCATTGTCTCTATCACGAGACTATGCATCTATCAAATACCCAATTCGTCCAATGTCCAATTCACTCGACTCTATCTGTCGACCTTTTTGTTCATTTTCATTGTCTCTTTTCACTTTAAGATGTATAGAGGATATGCAGAAATTTTATTTCACCGAATTGTTCCAACATTGAATAATATATTCATTAATGGTGTGTGCAATGATGCATTTACGTACCGTGTTTTGTTTTGTTGTGAACACGTAAAAGCGTAAAATACACCACTACTAATAATTTGTGTCGTTTTTTTTCTCACTACATGTAAACATGCTATCCTGATTTGAAGAATTGTTTTCTGACATAAGAAAAATTATTTTTTATCTTTCGAAATTTCAAAAATTATTACTTAAAGTTTGGTAGTTAATATACTTCGGAATTACCATTTAATACTTCTTGTTTTGTTTACTTAAAGTTTGATATAATATGCTTACCATCTAATATTTCAATATTTGTTTTGTTTGCTTTACACTAAATGCATCTTTTTCGTTTGATTTGTTATACACTTAAGATTCCCTAATTTTACTTTTGCATGTTTTAACGATTATAATCAAAATATATAAAAGAAAATGTTTATCCTGATAAAATTACGTTGGATTTTCTTATACCCCTAATGTAAGAATTAGCTTCGAATGTTTAAACTTCTAACTCTGATAGATTGATGGAACCAATCATTTTCAGTAACCCCTCTTTTTGTTATATGTACTCCTCAAGGCATGTCTTGCTCACTAATAACTGTCTTATCAATTAATAAAAAACTTGCTTTGCGACAACTTCACGGATAAAGTTGCTTTGTCAAGAAAATATAACTAAAATAGCATTAACAACAAATTACAGTTTTCCTTGGAATCACTCAACCAAATCCAGAGAAATAACAAATATATTAACAGTTTCTATTATATTTCAAGAAAATTCCTCATGTATTATTTTATAATAACTTTATAAATTATTTTTAATTTACTGAAATTTTTAATTATATGTTTGAAAGATTAACTTCATTACTTCATGAGCGATTAATGGAGCTTTAGCAATTGTCTTTACCTTTAGTTTCTATCTACAATCACAAAATTTATTACTCATGCTTTATTTTGTTTTCAAAGCTAAAGCCAAAAAGTAAATAAATAACTGTAGTATCCATGTCTTCTAAAGCAAAGAAAACATTGTCACAGAAATATCTTTCATCTTTATTTTACTTTATCATTCAGTTTTTATAGTTACATTACAGATATAATTCTATGAACTAAATTCTACAAAAAAAAATTACAGGTACAATTTTCAACCAATCATTCCGTTTTCACTTTTTAAAAATTCCGTACTCAGTTATTAGTTTGTTTTTACATCACTTATTAGTTTGTATTTATAGTGCACATTGATAATATTTTCTCTGTTTATAAATACATTAATTTTATAAATAATTTAATTTATTTTAAATACTGGTTGAACATGTATAACTAATAAGAACATAAATACATATATTTCATTTTTATTTTCTTATGTGAACGAAACGGAAGGAGTAATAAGCATACACATAGTTTCCTTACATTATGTAGTTATAAAAAAAAGTAAAAAAGGTGATATTTTTCCTTTTTCTTCTCCGAAAGCAACAAATTGGCCGTTAATTAACGCCAACACGTAATCGCGAAGGAGAACGACCGTAGTTCTGGATAATATGGACACATGGCACCGTCTGATTCAAGTTAGCGCACGAATGGAATATCATAGCATTGAGCGAGCAACCGCGTAGCCGCGGAACGCGCAGCACTTGCGTTTAGTAAGTAGCGTTACACCGACTCAGCTTCGCAATCATTGAAATTTTGTAGTAACGTGTAAAAGATAACTTTTCATGAGGATATAAAATAACCTAATCTTTTTTGGACAAATAGATGAGTTAATTAGAAGATATACATTCACAATATCTTAATTTAAACTGCTAGATTCAATGTCAGATTAAATAAATGTTAAGAACTTTGAACTATAATTTACTAAAATATTATTAGTACTTTATTATTGTGAAACCACAATAAAACAATACAGAGAACCAATGGGTTTAGCAAACACTTTTTACTTTATTAAAAATTGCCTAGATAATTTATAGACTTGTTTGTTCAGCTTTACCTAAAACTAGTTAATGCGGTAACAATTGCTGCTGAAAGATTCCTTATATAATACACTTGATCCCATAGTTCTTTTATGTATGATCTACACGTACCTAAAACTTTTATCCAAAGAATTATGGATATGGACAACTTCCAGATTAACAAATACATTTTCTTTTTTTGGAATTATTTTTTTATTTTCAAGGCATAAATTTGTTCCTCAAGTTTATCTTCTTATCTTTTCTCCACAGTATAAACTTGCTCCTCAAATTTATCCCACGCTAGCTCAGCATCATGCATCCATATGGTCTTCATCATTCTGCGTACATTTTGTATTAACGACAATGTATTTAGCATCAGTGATTTTGTCGCCTAGTTAATCACGAAAGACTAGTGGCATGTACAAGCTCTCGCTTGCATCTTCATATTCAATACAAAAATTTATATTTAAATTTATGTTTTCATAGTTTCATTCCACACTAATTTATATGCTAACTATTTTCGAATAGTTGAAATTATTTTCTGCTAATGTGTATATATCACAAATTTGGAAACAAATGTATGAAAATTATATGTCTTTTCCAAAATTAAAAGTAGAAAACATTGAAAACTATACTTATATTTTACCGTGTTTCTAATAATTGTGAAAATTCCCTAAACTTCATTTATGAGGAACTTTGAATCAAATGAACTACTAATGTTACTAATTAATTACATACCCACACGGAATATCCGATTATGATAGGGCAAATTGATGTGTAAGTGTATATAAAGACTTGCGCAGTTTACGATAATAGTCACATCCTTAATGATTAATTAATTAATTAATTATTACATCGAACCCCTTGACTTCACTCAAACACATTCACGATGAGGTCATCTGATGCAACACATGATATTAATACTTACACGTATACATACATACATACGTGCAAAACATTAGATTCACTTTGCGATGTCTAGATCTATATAAAGTCCATTCTCCCGTAGTTGTGTCTTCTTGTCCTACCTTCCTCTTAAGTACGTTCTTTGGCAAATCATCAATGTCGGAAGAGTTTCAAGAATCCGAGATTATATTCTCCGATGAATTTTACACAAACAAGAGTAGCAACGAAGAGAAAAACAAAACAAAGCCGACGTTGATGGAGAGAAAGTCATCTCCGGTGATAATTCCGTCGAGAAGTATTTTCCGGCGTGCTGAGGAAGAGGAGGAGGAGGATGGAGAAATCACTCCGCCACATATCATTATCGGAGAAAGAAAAATGGAGGCGCAAATGGCGTTTTCATTTTGTACCCTCAAAGGAAGAGAGTTGAGTCGTCACCGTAACTCCGTTCTTAGGATGACCGGTTTTTTGGAAGTCTGAATAATTAAAATCAGAATCTGTCCGGTTTAGTTTGCCAAGATTTATATCGAATTTATTCCTTTGAGGTGTATAAAACCGCTTTGAAATTAACGAACCAATGCATCAAGATTTTTTTTAATCTTTTTAATTGGTGAAGGAAAAGTTTCACGTATATATACTTCCCATATTTTTCATATGGTAAGATGTTAAAATTAATAATTATTATTTCTGTTAAGTTATTGCTTGGTTTCTTGAGAAGAGGTAAACCAATAAGAATCAAATAAGTATTATTTTAAATTGAGTTGTATATGGGTTTAATTTGCTTGTGAAGTAATTGGTTTCTTGGCTTGTAGATTTTGTATTTGGTCCACATCTATGGGATTCTGCAATTTGCTTGCTAACATGAACCGTAAAAGCTTTGTTTGCTATTGTGAACAACTCATCCTGGGGAACGGATATTAAATTAAATAAAGGATTTGTTTAAATAAACCAAATTGGTACCTTAAAAATAATTTGACTTTGGGTTGGGTATATGCAGATGCATGGTCCAAATATATATATTAGTCTAAAGATGTAATCGGGAATATAGAGATCATGAAAATGAAAATGGTGAACCACTCAACTAGGGATCGCTCTTGAGCTATCCTTCTTTGCTATCTTTAATTAGCTTTTTTAAAAGATTAAGTTTAGTATATGTTGTAACTCAGTTTTTAGAAATATAACAAAATTGAAATTTGTTTGAATAAAAAATGCGCATATATTAAAACATACAAAATGGATATGGCGGATACTGTATAACATTATGAATACATTAAAAATATTAATGACCTTCGACAAATATAGAAACTGATGAACTCCTATTAAACCATGTACGTGCACCAACTCAAGTTAAGATAGACTCGGTATTAAATTCAGTTTTGGTGAGGGTACGTAGATCATGGTCCAACAATCTTTGTATCAGATTTTATCATATGTAATTGATCATTACATAAATTAAAGTTTGGTTAAAAATAAACAATTCTCTTACAAAATAAATTTTGGTCAAAAGTAATTATAAATTCTTGTCAAAGTTTAGTCTTGGTCAAAAAGATAAATGGTCGCTTCAGCTTTGTGATAAATTTTGTAGTTAATATAAAAATTAAAGGCATATTTATTCACACTAAGCCTAAAACGTTTTTGACATTTCCAAAGATAATATAATTTTCTTTCCTATTTCAACTTTGTGTGCAATAACGACAATCTCTTCACTTTCTCAGATACTATTCGTTATTTTTTCTTTAAAGAATACACATATAGTAGAGTCTTTAAGTTTCTTTTCGAGTGATGCGAAAAGGAAAAAAAATTATTTGTACCAAAGGAATTTAATTGTGTTCAGTCGTAAGAGAATATTTTTAATTTAAGAAATAGATTTGACTCTGCCAAACCCTATAGTTCATTTCCTTTACTTTACGGTATTTATATATATAATATATACATATATATCTTTTATAAAATATTTTGATATTGTGCCCTCGTAGAAATTAATGTTGTACATTTCTAATTTTTTTAACCATTGTAAAATTCTAATTCAAAATTGTTTATTGTTTTTATACTCGTAGAGCAGGATTATCCGGGATCTTTAAAAGGGTTTTTGCACTGTTCGGCGGGCTCCACTGATACGTGGAGTCCGTTAACAGTGAAAGAACTACTTCTTAAAATTACTAAATTTCTTAAAATTACTAAATAAGAACCGTTTTTGGAGGGTTTCTTACGTGGCGGTCCGCGATTGGTTCGTTTTTAATTTTTTTTTAATCAGCAAAAAAAAAAATTAAGAACCCCAGATGGGGTTTTAAGGGATAATGATGCCCTTAAGGCATGTTTATCCAAGGTTCTTAAGGGGGGTTCTTGCATTGTTTGCAGGTTCCATTGATACGTGGAGCCTGCGAACAGTGCAAAAATCATCTCAAGCTCCACTGACACGTGGCGGCCTGTGATTGGTTCATTTTTATTTTTATTTTTAATCATAAAAAAAAATTAAGAACTCTATTTGGGTTCTTGGATTAAAGATGACCTTATCAGTCTAAAAATTGTGAAGTTGTGTTTGGTCGTATGAACATGTTCTATATGATATAGTTATGTAAGTATGATTTTAATCAATTTAAGATAAATCCAAAGAGTAATCGATGATATTATCCTTAACCATATGCAAATTATTGTGTTATTTTGCATTTGTTATTCCTATAGAAATTATTTTTACTTGATCTGATACTTGTCGAATTTCTTCAACGAGATTTTAGAGATAGATAATTTATTTTTGATAACTTTTGATAAGCTTTTTGAGTTTGATTTTTGATTACCATGAAAAAACTGTTTCTAAGAAATTGCATATTTAAATTTTCAGAATATGCTTTTTAATAAAACTATTTTGGGTGATATGCAATTCAAATATCTATTATTCAAAACTGTTCATATATGTTCTTGAATTGCAGCTTCATTGTCTTTATGTTAAATTAAATAAATATAATTTATTCAATTGTAAAACTTTAATCGCAGCTTCATTCACTACAAGAAAGACAACCCTATTACGAGGGCTATATACCTAGTTATTTCGTCGTAATGGGTATGTTACGACGAAATAACTATGAATCATGATTTGTTGTAAAACGTTCGTCGTAATGCCTGATTCGTTGTAAATTCGTCGTAATGCTTACGATGAACAAGATTCGTCGTAAACGAGTAGGACCTATTTCGTCGTAAGTGCCTAGTAAAAAGTCGTCGTAAACTCCTTGTAATATTTCTAGTAAAACAGTTCCTAAAACCTTGTACATTTTTACGACGAATTTACATGTCCTGACATGTTAAGTCGTTGTAATACATTACGACGAATAAACAAGGAATTTCATGTAAAGTAGTTGTAAAATTTACGAGGACTTTACAAATGTTAAATGGAAATTTTAATAAAATAATATATATTAAAAAATTATAAATTAAAATTCTTTTAAAACATTCAAAATTAAAATTATTTTAAAAATATAAAAAACTGAATATATATAAAAGTTATAAAGTAGTAGTTAAATTTATAATACAATATCAAAATATTTAAAATTAAAAAAAAAAATTAAAAGTTGGACATTGTCGAAGTAGTTGTTGGAGGTTTCGTTCTCTTCCACAGTGTCTCGAGGCTCGTCTACATGAGGCGCTTGTCCGCTGAGATTTCCGGCGTCTCTCCTCCAACGCTCTATGTTAGAACAGGTTTCCAACCGCCATAACATCGAGAAGATCCTCCAGAGATGCAAACGAACCTGTTGGTCGTCCACCTGAGCCTTCAACCGAGCATTCTCCTCATTCCCGGCTCGACGAGTAAAACGAAGTCGCCTTTGAACTTCAATGACGGATCCTATTTCCATTTCCTCCCCTTCTTCCGTGGAGGCGACCTTATAAAAACATATTTATAAATTAGAAATGAAATATACTTTACTTTAAATTATAAAATTAAAAATTAAAAATATTTATAAAATTTACCTCTTCGAAGATCTTGTCCACCTCAGCTGTAGACAATTTGACGGGGCTGTCCATCAGTAGACTGTTGGATTAGCTGCGTCTCGCGCTCTTCAACCCGAGCAGCCACGTCGTGAAAGAGCTTCTCCGACCGTGGATCTACAAAAAGCCCCGCATCGCTTTTTTGGTGAGTGATCTTGAATAGATCACTCAAAGACGGCATCATTCCGGTCTTCTTAGCCTACAAAAGCATATAAAATGTAAGTTTAATTCTTTTTTATATAAGAAGTATAGAAAATAAAAAATAAACCTAAAATTAATAAAACTTACAACTCGTAGACGAACTCCGCGTGGGGGTTTGCCCGGTTGTAGTAATGATGTGAAGTGCGATGTTTCTGCAGTCAAGCTCCCAGCAAACTATGGACCCTCGACCTTTGCAAGATTTTTTGCTTTCCCTTTCAAATTTTTCATGTAGCGCTCATAAGGAATACATCCATCCATAATGAACAGGTCCACGAGCAATATCTCGTACGGGAGGTGGACAAACGAAATTGTTCCATGACGTCAAAAAATGCAAGAGGAAATATCTTCTCTAGGTTGCAGATTAAGATCGGAATATTCTCATGGAGTTTTTGCATGTCGTCTTCTTTGAACGTACGTGTGCTTAAGTCCCTAAAGAAATGCTCCATATGCCTATATATTACAAAAATAATTACCCCATATATATCATAGTTAACATATTCATAACACATAAATATTATGTAATAATAAAATATTTTACCTGCCAAGTGATTCATGTACATTTGTTGGAAGTAGCTCAGCAAAAGCGAATTGAAGTAGTCGTTGCATAAAACACATGGCAATCATGACTCTTCATTCCTGAAAACTTTTGACCTTGTTCAACACATCTTGAGAGGTTAGAAACATAGCCATCAGGAAACTTCACTTCTGATGCCACCCAGTTGAACAAAGTCGTCTTTGCTTCTGATGATCGGAAGATTGGAACTGGAACCTTTCCATTGCTCTTGATATGCAACTCACTTCTCGAGCAAATATCAGGTAAGTTCCAATTCTTGACTTTTTGCTGTCTTTTGTCTTCCTTGTACATTGAGTATTGTATTGATGATGTTGTCAAAAAAATTCTTCTCTATATGCATCACATCAAGGTTATGCCGCAAAAGAAGATCCTTCCAGTAAGGCAACTCCCAAAATATACTCTTCTTGTGCCAATTGTGAGTGACTTCATACCCATCAGCATATTTGTAGGAAATGCCAGTTCCCTCCACGAGGAACTGTTTCCAAAGCTCCATAGTGATCAAGTTGTTCTTCAATTTGTTCTCCAGTTAAATATGGAGGAGGACTGTCTCTGACAACTCTTTTGTACCTAAACAATGTCTTGTTTCTTCGGTATGGATGAGTAATGGGAAGAAATCAACGATGACAATCAAACCAATATGTCTTCCTACCATGCTTCAGTTGAAAAGCATCTGTCATTCCAAGACAATATGGACAAGATAACCTTCCATGTGTTGTCCATCCAGAAAGCATCCCGTAAGCAGGAAAGTCACTTATAGTCCATAGCAGAACTGCTCTCATCGTAAAATTATTTTTCAAGGAACAATCATACGTCCTCACTCATGATGACCATAAGTCTTTCAGCTCTTGTATCAATGGTTGAAGAAAAACGTCTAGCGACCGTTTTGGATGCTTTGGACCAGGGACTAATATGGTCAAGAATATAATTTCTTGTTCCATGCACATCTCCGGTGGGAGGTTGTACGGTGTGAGAATGACTGGCCACAAAGAATATTGTCTCCAGACATTCCAAATGGACTAAATCCATATGTGCATAACCCAAGATAGACATTCGAATATTTCTAGCGAAATCTGGGTGTACCGTATTGAAATGTTTCCACGCTCTTGCATCTGACGGATGAGCGATCTCGCCATCCTTTGGAATGTTTAGCATGCCATCTCATCGGTCCAGCAGTCCTCTCAGATTGATATAACCTTTTCAACCTATCTGTAATTGGTAGGTACCACATCCTTGGTACGGTACCCTATTCCTCCCACGTCCTTGTGGTTTGAATCGGGGTTTATTGCAGAAACGACACTCTTCTAACTTCTCATCATCCCTCCAATAGATCATGCAATTGTCGATGCAAACATCTATCATCTCTGCAGACAACCCAAGACTATAAACCAATTATTGAATCTCATAATAAGATTCAGCAGACACATTGTCTTCTGGCAAATACTCTTACAAAATTCGGCTCATGCATCCATGCAATTCTCAGGTAAATTATGATCTGTTTAATATTCATCATCCTAGCTGCTAGAGACAATTTAGAGAGACCTTCTCTACAACCAGGATAGATTGGTTAATTTGCAGCAGCTAACATCTCATAAAACCTTTTCGCATATAAGTTTGATTCTTCAACATTTTCACTTTCAGCAGCTATTGTTGTAGTGGTTTCAGTAAAAAGCATCAATAATCATGTTATGAACTCTATCATGATCTACCATTTGTTCCTCCTCATGGTAACTATATTCATTATGCAAATGATATGGTTCTTGCATATTACCAGCATCCTGAAATTACTATTACTACTACTAGCTTCATTTCCACCATAACCTTCTTCATGTTGAAACCAAATATAGTAATGTGGTGTAAAGCTCTGTTTAATAAATGCTTCCATACAGTTCACTACGAGCAAATTTGAATTCTTGCACTTTTTGACAAGGACAGATAGTATTGGCAATTGGGCTCTCCCGCAACCCATTTGTCCCGTCGCCGCAATGGTACCAATTTCAGGTGGGTCATTGCGGTCGTACCGCCGCGGGACGGCAGGTCCTAAACCCTATGACCAATCCCGACCCGCACTGCAACAGCGGTAGCGGGTAGGCCCGCGGGCCCATGACACAACTTCTCCTCGATGCTGGTTTATGAAGTAACAATGGCAAGTAACATTGCTTTCAAGTTTAAAACAAAATATAGTATCTGATATCTCTTGATTTAATGATTTTAGATCATATTTAGCTTATTATATCATTCTAGGTTGCATTTAGGTCTTTATATTTTCATTTGCATACATATTGCATTTGACAGGGTTTGGAGTGCACAACTGAAGTTTATGGCAAAAATCAAAGGTAATTTGCACATTACAGAACTATGGGTCAGAAACGAGTTATCAAATGTTCAGTTACAATGGTGCAAATCAGAATACTCGCTGGGATAGATTTGCACAATCCAAAATATTGGGTTTGATTCGCGAGGATGTTTCTACACGTGATGAAAGTTTGGGCCGAAATGAAATAAATGAGAAGCTTGAGACCTGTCATGCAAAAAGCTGAAAATAGCCATGGATCTCACGAGCTTCTCACGGGTGGAGACGTGACAGTGAGCTTGATTCGATGATGTCACAGCCACGACGGTGGAGCTGAGCACGGCGAGGATGTGACTAGAACTTGAGACTCCGTGGTGGAGCAAACGGCGGAGACGGAGACTTAAACACAACGGAGAAGCTTGTCGCAGTGAAGCTTGGCAGCGGTTAGCAGGCTGATTCCGTGACAACGGGATGACCTAAAGACGCGGGAGAGCATGGAGGATAGCTACGACTTGTGGTGTCGCGGCCAGAGAAGTCACGGTTCACATCGAGAAACCACGACGGAGATGATGACCGGAGTTGCAGAGGTGGATCAAAGAAGATGGTCGCGGTGGTACTGTTGATGCGAGGAGAAGACCAAACAAGAAGAAGAAAATCAGAGCTCGAAGCTAGGCATCTAGCGGCTTTACGTAGCGACAAAGCACATCGCTACGCACGAGACCGTGAGCTATACCGACTAACTGTAGCGATGAAGAGGACACCGCTCGCAGAGAAGCAAGCACCCTGGCTTTTGATTTTTAATGTTTACCCGGTTTTATTCGGTTGACACCCGTTTAATTCAGATTAAACCAGGATGATTTTACCTCTCTATATTATAGTTTTATATCTCAAAAAACCCTGGGATATCTCTTTTTCTCTCAAAACTTTGTCTAAACTAAAAAAGCTTGAATCTTTTTGATCATTGGAAGGAAGTACTTCATTTTTTATTGTGTTTTTCTTGCTCATTAACATGAATTGCCTCTGAATCTCATATGGCGTTAAGGGTTTCTCATGAAAGATATGCAGTAGTGAACTTGTGATTCAATGGGTTAAGTAGGTTAGGTGATTAGGTGGATATTTAGATGTCTTTGCTTCGATTAACATTGTTATATGCTTACTAAGTGCTTCTTAATGCTAGATTAGACTTGATGCACTCTGCATCTAGATCTTAAGCTATCTTTATACCGAAAGGTGTTTGGTTAAATGCTTGACATGAATCTAGTATTGCTCTAGCTTGAATAACCAAAGACATTTGATGTTAGCTGATTAGCTAGACATGGTTAGTAGACTTAATTGCATAATGCTTGTTTGATAGGTAGTTAAGTCAAAGACATTTTTGACTGTTACGTACTTGATTACAGAAGGGATTTTGCTATCATGGAAGTGTGATTAGTGCTATTTTATGAGTTACTGGAACCTATAGACTTGTGATTGTTTGTTTGTGCATCCTAGATTGAATCTTGATCCCCAATATCGATATCTTGCCCATGAATCATCCTTAATATTTGATGATAAAGTTTGATCTTGCACTTATTTCTTGTTTGAATTGAGATCACCTTGTTTATAATTCTAAGGAGTTTAGCTTTGTTAGCAATCATCAATCTCGTTATTTGCTGATTAGATAGAAGTTTGTGTATCTTAGTGTGTTATAGATCATTAGCTTCCTTGTGGATTCGATCTAAAGATGCTGCAGTCGATATACCATTGATTGTGGTAGCGTGCACATTAGGTTAATTGGCCTACTGTAAAACGCAGTAATCATTTGGCGCCGTTGCCGGGAAACTAAGTAGATTTATCATTAGGATTTCAACTTTCTTGAGACTTAAGCTTTCTTTCTTCATGCTTGTGTTTGCTTTGTTTATAGTTATTAA